>JAWQRO010000198.1:0-49490 GCA_033557835.1 Helochares maculicollis
ATGAAGCTCGTAAGCTGAATAAAAATTATATAAATTTTATATATTCTTGCATATAAACTAGTTTAATTACATATAAGGATTACACATAACTTTTTACAAATTTTACAAAGCTCTATCATCCTTTTTTCGTAATACTTTATAAAAATTTGTAGTAATTTATTTTTCAAAAAAGGCAATAATGAAATAATACTTTCTTTTGCGTATAATTGCTAAGCGTTGTAAAAAAGTGAAGCACCGGCAGATTATAATTTTTGAGACTTTTGGTATGTTTGTGTAAACCTGGGGTTATCACTTATTAGACGTTTGCTCGCTTCACAACATCATGTGTTGTATGGTAGCAAAATATCATAGAATAGTCTTGTTGAAAATGTATGGCCATAGAAATAATTTAAATATAAAACTTTAGCTTAAGATTTATACCGTATATCAGTTTTTATTATATAACCTTGTTAGTATTGTTATGAGGTACGTATATGCATATAAAAATAAAGCAGGGAGGCTTCATACCATTTTTTCGTATAAAATTTACTGAACTTAATTCAGTACAATTTAATGGTACGTAGTTTCAAACATGTTTTAAGCATGAAACAGGTTTGTAACATTTCTAAATAAATACTAAAGCAAATTGCTACTGAAGATGGGACATCGAAATCATTCCAACACTACGAATTAATTTTTAATGGTTTTAACAGATTAAAAAACCTCTTAGACAAATTCGTCTATTAATTGTATATTGAACTGCAAACTAAATATATCTGTCAGATATTCAATTCTTAATACTCAGCAAACACAATTATCTTGCGATAAAACTCCACCTTCACACAAAGTTGATTTCATACCAGCTGGAGTTGAAAACCAAACAACACGAGGATGTTAGTTTGCACACCCTAATTGCCTCCCAATGCCCAGAAAGAACTAATAGCTTCAATCCGAGACTTTATTCCCACATTTCTTTGCAAAAAAGAGGAAACGTAAATGTCCGTGCCGCTTTTACAATCATAAAGCAGTAAAAAATAAACCATCAATAAAAAATAAAGAAGCTAAATCATATATCAGTGAAGAAATACGTTTAGTTTTAACAAATAATTTCTGATTTCAAGCTGCATCCAATTAATTTTAATGATGTCTCCACATTCAGCCCCAGCTTGCATTATGTTCATTTCGCATTCATTAAAGCTACACGTATACGAACAGCAACCGAACAATTTCAACGAATGTGTATGCCACCTATTTATCTTTTCTAACAGCAGCTTCGTTTTACCACACAACATCAATAATGTTACTTTAAAGTGTTTTTACGCTTTTCTATTAGAGCCAGCAACGCAGCTAATGTTTTTCTCTATTTTTGTCATTAGCTGGGCGTAATAGGAAATAATAGTTCGGATAAAACAAATTTCAAAACCTTTAATTGAACGTCAAATCCTTTAAGAGCAATTAAAAGTATGATTTATATAGCAGGAAGAAAAACAGATGAGCTATAAATCTTGCGCCCACCTACATACGCTTTTCGCAGCCGCTAGCGTGCCGGAAAAAAGTGGAAGAAATGAAAAGAGTCCCACCTCTAGTCGATCGTACAAAACAAGGGCTAACAGGAAGAAGAGGAAAAGTTTCCGGAAGGAGCCATCGAATGAACAACTTCATTAGGACAGAAAACTCGTGTATAACTGGTTATAAGCACTTTCGGTTAAGAAATTGGTTTTGGATTTGAAATTGAAATTTGGGCAATAAATCATAGTGTCAACGAGGTCACCACGCCTCCGATTGTGTGAAACTTATTTTCGGAGGTGTTTCGGAGTTTCAGGAGGCCTCCCTAGACGCGCATTAACTGACAACGAGAACTTGATGCTCGGGAACCTCTCCCTTATTGATTTTAGTCTCTTGCTCTCTTATTTTTTATTAACTTAATGGTCGCTTTGAATATTACATTTTTTATGCTGAGATTTAATTAGATTATGCTATAATGTCTTTTAGTACCTCTTAATTGAAGTTGCTTTGCTTTGCTTCTAGAAATGAGCGAATAATCATGACACGAAAAAGGTTTGCGCAGGAGCATGCACATAAAATTGCCAAGTGGCAAAATTTTTCATGTAATCGTAAATCAGACCGCATTTATTCCAATTCACTATTTTTACCATTTCCACAAGAGCTCGAGCTAAGAAGTAGAATGTAGAAAGTAGAATGCTCAAAGCATTTCGCTCAAACTGATTAGTAAGTTACTTAGTTGCAGGTTCATTTTAACTCTTTGAATTTTAAGATCGATGTCATAAATTTGAAGGGTCGACATCGAACGCCATTACATCACCGGAGCAGAAATCCGGAAGGCTTCTCTTGCTGGAGCTGATGAGTCGAGCCTGGAATTTATAATGTACGTGGAGGTACTTGCTACCTACCACCCGACAAAAGTACTTAGTATTCCTTTTGTTTTGGGTCATTAACGCTACGAGACGAAATTCCAAATTCAATTCGACCTATTTTAAATGTACAAAGGGCATCCACTTCTATTACTTTTTGAGGAAATTTGACACGCCAAAATTCTACGTACAAAGGTGCAATTTCCTCCCCACGCATACACGATAGTAATGATGGCTGGGCGCCGCACTCCAACACCGATGAATTTTCTCCATTGAAATGAGAACGAGAAGAAAGGTAGATGGAAAGCCAGCCAACTGTACATACGTAATTTAAATTTTAGCAAATAAATGAATCTTAAAAAGTTAATGCATGTTATATTAGATTTACACGCTAGCCATATGATATTCAAATCAGATGAAATTCAGGCTGTCCGAGCTTACCTGAAATGAAAGGCTGGGGATTATGTAAGGAAGCGTAGTTCTACTCAAACTAGCTTGATTAATCCTCCATTTTATCTCCATCGCTTAATTCATTATTTAAAAGCAATAAAACTAGAATTGCATAATTCTTGCGTACTTAGCGGATTTTCTATTGTGTTTTTATTTTCGTTTAAGATTCAGTTCCTTACCGTTGCAGCTCCGTCTATGCACTTAAAGTGAACTTACGTAATAATCTTTTTAAGATTTTTGCATAGCTTCGATTCAACTGCCTCCTTGCAGTTGTTCCTTAGAATCTTTTGAATTATTTATTCAGATTCTTCAGAGCAGAAAATAAGTTCTTGGAATAGCAACAATAAATATTTATTTGCCTAGTTTCTTCGCATGAACAACGCTTATACTTGCTTTTATAGTCAATGTCGCCAAACAACGTTAAATAAAAATTGAGTGATTTACTTTTTACCAATAAAACTATTTCAGTAGGCAGAGTTTTTCAGGTAAATCTAGTTTAAAATGTAAGCAACTTATCTTACCATACAAATACTATCAATAAGGTTAACTAAGGCAGCAGCACAATTGAACCAAGCTTCACACTTCATAAAAATCTGCATGGTTTTTTATAATCGACAATAGCTGACTTCAATTTCTTTCTCAATTCATGATTTATCTTAAAATTTATATTTAATATTACGGTTCACAATGATAAGCCAGATGGCAAATTGGAAAGATAGTTGACTCAATCAACGAGTTTTGCAATAAAATTACTTGTTTAATATATTCAAAGCAGAAAAAGTTCTAGCAATAAAAGCAATAAAGTAGCTTTAAGAAACGGGTTCCATTAAAAATGAGCAAAAAGATAAAAATTCAGCATCCCATTTCTTTATTTTTTAAATAGCAAAAGACATTTGAAATGAGCTTATTTTCTATAGTCACAATTGTCACTTGTGCTTCAAATGAAATAAAAGTAAAATTTAGAACAGGTACAGTTTGTAAATAGATTTTATTTACTCTACTTGCAATTATTTGAAGGGGAAATACTCTTATAATTCTTATATGTCCACACAACAATATTTTAAAAATTACTGGTGAAAGCAATCTTTCCACTGGGCTAAAAATATTTTGCAAACTTTTAACTTATCTGTTTATTCGCTTCATATTAAACATTTATTTTCACAACTAAAGACTCGATTTTAAAACATGTGCTCAAGCTCCAAATCATCAACAACTACTATGAAATTCTACAGTGAAGGAGAATATTCTCCATTTAGTTTAGTACTGTCTATTATAAGTTAACCTAAACTTAGGAATAAAATTCGGTAAAGCAGAATATTTTCCTGAAATGTCGAACCAATACCTGAAAGTTTTTTGTGCTGATAAATTTCATAATTAAAAGATAGAGTAACGGGCGAACGGGCGTTGGAATATAAGCAAAAACAAAACGATATAAACGACGATGCAATGGCAATGCAAATAGTATGTTTTTCGCTCTTTTGTTCAGCTGAAAAAAGAGGCAGGACGATGCATAAAAAAACAAGTGTAGTTTCAATTTATTGTCGTGTGCAGAAAATGCGATGGTAATATCTCCGTACCAATTTAATCCGAGTTTTTATAACACGTCAGAGAACAACACATATTTTTAAAGCTCGCAAAACTCTGTGCATCCGCGTGCGCGAAACGGAAGATTAATACCATTTCTGGGTGCATCTGTTATATCTGGAAATGAAAAATTATGTCGACAAATGTGTTCCGCTTTTAAAAACACGCAACATCATTTTGTTTTCGGTTTCGATTTATAATCCATGCCCATTTTGGTATTATTAGCATAAGCTAGCAGCCCGTGGATTTTTTGTTCCTAAGATTATTATAAATCATTTTTCGATTTGAATTTATTGCCACCACAATTTGCAAACTGGTGACTGAAAAAATTGCGTCGATTACACACAGAAATGAAAGAAACAACATTTGCGTCTCCAAGGTATTTCCTAATTGCAAAATTTGTTTTTCATCGTAAAACAAATATTTTCCTCTCACATAAAACGATCCAGAAAAGAAGAGCTTATCCAGGGAACAGGAATAAAAGCTAATTTAGTTTAAAACAGGAAGGGTGGGTTGAAGTGAGATGAGCAGGCTAAGCTGAATGGGGAAGAACAAAGTTTCCATCTCCACATATGGCACCCAAACACAAACACAGAGTGCAGTGAGTGGGAGAGAAGCTCATTAAAAGTTTGGAAATGCTGGCATTGTTAATGTGTTTTTAATTTTAGGTCATTAGGGGTGAGCGCGCTACATTTTTAATATCTGTTTATAAATTCATTAGCGGAAAAAGTGATAAACGCAACGCATCGGGATTACCAAATGTATTTTCTATATCTGTTATTTACGGCAAAATATACGCAAATTTGCAGAAAACAATCCCCTCTGGCACCATTTTTTAAAATTATAACGATAAATTTTAGATTAACTTTTCCGTATTGTTTTTGTTCGCCACCAATAAACAAATACTCAGCAATTTTTAATTCAAAATGAGCAGTTATGATATTTAAAATTATTTAGTAGCTGCCTGAATTGGTATTACTTTCGCTCTAAAGTTTTTGATGAGTTTAAAATGTTGGGTGTATTAGATAGCGCTGTAATTTTTAATGACAAAAGTGTCGTCGCTTAAAAATTTTTAAATGAAGTTGAAATATTGTTTCAGGTTTTAAAGGGTGGCAGGCTTTTACTGGACGGTGGATTTTTTAAAGCGTGCAGATTATGGGGTTGAAAAGACTTCAAACAACAAACCAGTAAATGTAATATGTTAATCATTTCACACAGAGTGCGTAATTGTCAGTAGGTACACATATGGCGTACCCTTCGTGTCAGTTAAAAATGTCGACATTGTTCAGTGGTGAAATGTTTTACAGACTTTTAATATACATTAAAACAAGCAATATTTTTACATATGTGACAGCGCGTACATATGAAACATTTATTTTCGTTTTAATAGCTACACGATTTTTACTGTTGTTTTACAGGAGAGGTGGTTATTTTTTAGTATTATAGCTTATTGAAAATAATATATAAAGCAGCTTAAAAGTAGTATTTAATGTCTATTTCAAAAATTGATGTACAATTTTTAATGAAATATCTTTAATTTATTAGCTTCTGCATGAAAATTTAGATTCCAGATTTCATTTGAGCTGCAGCATGAAGAATAATGCTTTAATAACGATGGCGTCTGGTTGAAAAGAAATAAAAGTTTTCAAACTTGGAAACCGCTCCAAGATACACAACACTCAACCTACATGCATTTCAGTTGGAAAATTGTATGTATAAATTATCGCACACAGAGTAAGTTTTAATGGCTACTCAGCTTCAGCCGTGATTATCAATGGTTTCAGGTGGCGTATATTTGTCTTTCTCCCTGCTATTGGATATCTTCCTCTGCGCCTCTCAGGTGCATTGTAAAATGAAAATGGTGGCGCCGCGCTCCATTTTAATTGTGTTTAATGTTCAATGCTCATTACACATTATGGAAAATATCAATTAAATTTATTTGAGTAGAATTCAACTCTATTACCTTAATGAGTAATAAATTTAATTATACCTTTAACCGAGGGTAAATTAAATAACTCATAAATCCAAAAGATAAAGTAATGCAGCTCTAATAATTTATTTCTCTTTCTCCCCGTGTGGGGCCTGGCTATGGTAGCCGAAGCAGCCCCTGCTTCGCTATTAAAATATTTAACATCGCGAGTTGAATTTAAACCAATATTTGAGGGGCTTTAATTTCATGTTTTATATGGATTTAAACTTCACTAATTTTACAAAACGTTCTAATTTCGAACACGTATCCCTCAGGATATGTACCTTATCTCGTTCTAGCCTTGTAGTGCAATTTGGTTAATATGACAATTCATCACAGACAAAAGGTGAGCCTTGGGGAGATTTAAGCACTTTTTCCTAGTTGACTAAAGCGAGTTGATAATAGCTATTACTTTTCTACGTACAAATAGTTTCAATTCTTCTTTTACTATAAGACAAATTAAACAAAAACGATCTTAGAAAATTTCCCACGTCAAAAATATTTGTGATAAAGATGTATGCTGAATGCTATTATCAGTGATTTTCTTAAAGATTGCGTTCAAATGTCTCTATATTTTTAAGAAAACACCTATTTTTTGACTTTTTTTCAAATGGCAAGAAGTACAAGATACTTGTAAAAGAGATGCAGTATAATCAAAGTAGAATAGACACATAGGATAAGAGAACAGATATGGTGGGAACCTGTATACTGAATAATTTGAACAAGGATTTAAAGCGATGAAATGTAAGATATAGGATTGAATTGATAATATAACCAAGTAGATTAAATTGGATCTCATTAAAAAATGAAATATGAATAATTGGAGACTTTGAAAACTTAAATAAAGCAACTAACGGAGACTATGGCATTATTAATAATTTAAGGATAATTTTACAGGAAATATTTTAAATAAAAAGTCTGCAAAGATAGAACAAGTATGTTTTGATGAAGAAAGGAAAAAATAAAAATAGTTGTTCGTGCAAGATATCACTGTTTGTATTTGTTGTTTTTACAGTTCCTGCTAAATTCGAGGGTCTTTCCTATGCCTTCGATCAAAAAGGTCGCTATAGATTTAATCTTTAAAATGTCTTTCGTTTGCCTTCCATCCACTTTCGCTTTCATGTTAAGACCCTTTAAAACAGTCCCTTGCTTTTCTTCAAGTAGGAAGGCGGCTTTGTGATTGTTTTCCTGCTATATTCCTGGTGCTGTGCAATTTTGACGGAGCTCGCCAACCCCCAGAGAAGAAAGAAGATTTCTGGGTAAGGCATGCCTACCTTCTTTGCTTTAGTTGAAAGAATGCAAACCAACACCTTAATTTTTTGTGCTAAACCTACATTTTGCTACGCCCAATGCATTTAACAACTCTCTAAGTTTCAAGAAGAAACAACGAAAAAATAGCCAAATACTTTTAGGCATACAAAAAAGAAAAAAAAGAAAATTTCAAAATAAATGAGTTAAGACAACAGAAAGTAATGAATCACTTGAGAAATATTCACAACAACTTTATGGGAGGCAAACTGATGAAAGGGAGCTTTAACCAAAACCAAATCTTCAGAAGTTTTAAAAGAACCAGAAATTAAACAAGAGCAAACAAATCACTTAGACAGAAAGCAGTATATCAAATATTAAACACCAAAAGCGTCTAAGAAATACAACACAAAAAGGATAACATAACAACAAGGCGAAGTAAATATTTAGAAGAGCCAACAAAAATATTTCAATGAAATAGCTGAAAGGTTTATATAAATACTAAAATCGACTAACTGTCACAAAACCTGGTAATTCATCCTTTCAAGACAAATTTTCTTCTGTAGGACCGAAAATTTTTCTTGGTACGCAACTTCGAATTTTGGTGAGTTTACTAACTCAAACCAAAGATTTTATACCATTAAAATAAATGGATTCAATTTAAAAACAATTAACTGCATCCGCTGTATGTCTTCAAAACTTCATAACACTCTAGTACAATAAAAATGTTTGTGCCAAATAAGTCAAAATCTAATCTCTTATGTACAATCAAAACAGCAATAGACGAAAGATCATTAAAAATTGTTCAAATCTCTGACCTACAGACATCGCCATTACTCTGAAACTGCACATATATGTTCTATATTTAGAGACGAGTGCATTCGTAAGTGGGTAGGTATATGGTACACCTGCTGCCTTAATCTACAGTTTATGGTGCACATTTCCTGTGAGCAAAGAAATACACACGAACACCACTGCAGCATTATGAAAGTTTCAGGAAAACAGAATATTGCACTAACAATACATTCATCTCATTAAATACACGTGCAGCCCTCGCCTCCGCCACCGCATCGCTTACTTTTGTCTTCCCGCTAACCCTGTACACTCCGGCCGGAACCCTTTGGAAGCAGGGAAACAACTGGAAAAATGTATGTGTCGCATTATTGTTGCAAAGTCGACACACGGAATCCGAACGTCGCGGCAGCGGCAGAAATTGAAAATATTCGAGAAATAAACTGTTGCCTGGTTGCATTACCTCCATCCACAATTCCACAATAACACAACAGCACAAGATGAAACTCTCGGCTATGAAAACAATTCCTGTATGAAATATAACGATTCAGCCTTCGCTATTCTAAAAATCTACTCATATTTACTTAGCGGGCTAATGAAAAGGGAGAAATGATTAAGTGGTGAAACATTATACACGAATAAAAACGATAGAATCATATTGCAAGTTTAGAAATTTAGAAACAATAGTTTTAATTCAGCTTGTAGTAGCTTCATGCAGGAACGTAGAATTGGTAATTATGTAGTTATGGCACCTTACGACGCATGCATTGTAATAAAATCCACATTTTTACCTTCAAAACAAATGTGCGATTCATGCAAGCAAGTGAGTAGAGATTTTGTATTAAAACATTGCTCATAAGTTACAAGGTCCATTAATTATCGGAACATTTTAAAAAGCCAATGTTTAATAGTTAGCTAAAGTATTAAGTATAGCAATAATTAAAAGAAAACCTGCCTACAATGTTAAACTTCTCAAAAATGCTTAAGACTGTTCTGATAAAGCAAAAGAGGTAAATATTTATCAGAGCTGCTAAGATTCTATACTTACAGTCAATTTCATAACGATAATATTGTCAAGAATGTAGTCTATTGAAGTTTTAAACAAAAAAAATCATTCCCAAACAGCTACAGTTCACATAATGACATAAAAGTACAGCTTGTATGACAATGTTAAACGTTGCAAGAACAGAAAGGGAGCGTGCTATTATTTACTTGCTAGAGTATATTAAATTGCACTATTTGCCTATTGGTAGCTAAATTATATTTACAGAACTACATGTAATAGAAGACAAAAACTGTAAGCCAAAACCATTTTTCTAAGCTTTTCTTCTAAACTACAAATTAGGACAGACATATCCAATTGTCACTTTGTGCTTATCTTCATAATTAGATAGCTAAAAAATTTGTAGAAGCAAGATTTCAAAGTCGCTGAAGTCCTATTGTTACTTTGAAAAAAAAATGTGCATTCTGCTACTACTTTATTTAAAGTTTGTCCATAATCTAAAATATATTTTGATTTTATACTTTGTGCATGTTCTCACCATATTTTAAAAGGAAAAAAATAAGTTAAAGAAAATATATTTTCTATAAAGATTTTAATTAAAATTTACCATATTTTTATTTTATATTTTGCTATTTCAAAATTGCAGAACCAGATGGCATAGCATGTTTTCTTCATTTTTTACTGAATCACATGCTACACAGGTAAAATGAAAACAATTATAAGAACCAAAATAACTATGACTTTTCATCCATATTCTACAAAACTCTTTTTACGTTTTTGAAATCCATTTTAAGTTTGAAATTGGCTTTCAGATTGAAAAACAACTATTTTTTTTGCTTTTCGTACAGAACAATTTATAGTGTGAAAGTGTTCTTACAATTCTACTCAGATTCAGCTTCTGTCTTTTTATTTCATGTCACACATCATAAACAATTTTGAAAACATTTAAACCCTAAAATATAGAATTAAAAGTAAAAGTAAGCGAAATCTTAAATAATGCACTTAGAATACCGGCATTGTTAGTACATCTTTGGTAACTGAAAATGATATTCTCAAAATTCTTTTAACTATGGTTGAATAATAATGATTTGCAAATGAATTCATAGATTGATGGTTATATACCAAAACCAAAATAAATTTGCTTTTGAACCAATGTTTAGACTTTTAATATAAGCTTCTAGTTGTAGTTCAAATATGTAATAAGCAGACTTTCTGCAGACATTTTTGTTACGTTGACGAACCAACTTGCCTTACATACAATTTTACAGCATATAATTAATAACTTCTTAAATCTTCGGCTTAATAATTGCTACCATTTTATTACGTATTCTTTTAAAAAGTTCTTTGATTGAGTTTTTCGAAACCTTGAATGCTGTGCGTAAATATATAGATTAAAATAAATACACAAACATCTTGGTTTTTGGAAGACTAATATACTAATATATTATATAAATAATATTTTAAATTAAATAGAGAAATGTCTGCATTAAAAAGTACAAATAACGTATATATTTCTGCTTTAAATAATTTTAATATGTAGTCACCAAAATTCTATTGTAATTCCTCATTTAAACTAGATTGAGGTTCTATAGTGAACACAGTATTATATTAAGTAGAGACAACCCAGAATTCAATAACTGATATCCGATAGGTAAAAATATCTTACTTAAAGTTCCTTAAAAAAGGACAGCATAAATTAAATATCAAACATATTACAATGCACATCCTAATTTCATTTAAAGTAAATTGCTGTTTCAAAATATATTAGTAAGTGTTCATAAATTCCAAATGAATACTGCAAATTAATGTATTAATTTAATGTACATTAAATGTATTCTAGCAACAATTTAAATTCAATAACTTGAAAGCTAATTTATGTTCATTTTAGTAAATCTTATAAAGATATTTAAGTTGACCAAATGAATACCAAAAATGAAGTAAACATTTTTAATTTTTAGCTAATAAATACCGCTTATTAATGCCTCCAGCTCCCCTTTTTGCGGCGCAGGAAAAGCGATAATGCCAACCAGTTTGAACGTAACCAATCCTGGAAACGTTTTATTAAAACCGTCCCGTCCTTTGATTGAAAGTCTCACCACTCCAAACCCCAATATCCTGAGCCAAGCAACGCCATACCAACACGCTATAGATAAAACGGATTTCATTCTTTCCCTTTGATGAAAAAAATTCAAATATACTTTATATACATGAATTGTAATAAAAAGCGACATAGAAAAGAATTTAATACCAGCCTTATCGGCGATACAGGCTATCGATTTTGCCGGACCTTTCCCACATGGGAGCGAAATCGTCAGATTTCCTTCAGATATGAAGGCGAATTGCTGACCCAATGAGGGTATTTTTCGTCACGTTTCCGACTCGACTCCAACGGCTCCTAATTTTTTAATGCAATTTTTCTTTATGAAATTACCGACCATACGGACGTGATCGCTTTTTTATTTTTCCTCCCGTTTTTTCGTCTCCTTTCCACTGCGCCGCCCCTGCCGCCACCTTCTAGACGACAGGCGTAATGGGAGGTAATTCAATTCGCTCCGTAAACACATAATGTTATTAAATGTGAAATAATTTATATACCTACGCTGCGACCCCTCCTGCTTCTTTTACTTGACTAGAATTAAAATGTTCTCGCTAGACCTTTTATATCTGTGAAAATTCTTGCGAGAGAATTTTTGTGTACTGGTTATTTTTACTGTATACCTATTTTTCTTAAACGGTACTTTTGTGATTTGTAGTACTTCCGAGAGTAAGATGTAACTTCGTTAGATGTATTTTTCTACAAATAGTCATAAGATCTCGTAGGAAACTGTTTTCTACAAAGCTTTTCATTATATCTCATTCAAATGTTTTTGTTTAATTTTTAAATCGGATTATGCTCATTACTTCTGTATATTTTGTAATAATACTCTACTACCATGCTACCAAGCACAGTTTTATATTTTTATAAATGTTATAATTTTACATAAACCTGTTTTTATCATATTAATCATGGCAAGTAGTTTCTACTATTACAATTTTTATTTACATAATCAACATCATTTTCTCAAATATCAGAAGTATTTATGAATATCAATTTAATTATTGTATAACAGGGTAATTTTGAATGCCACAATACAAAGTGCATGAAACCTAGGGAACAAACAATTATAAATCACGCCTTAAACAGTTATAATGCATAGAGATGGAGCAAATTATTTCCGCAAAAATTAACTATTTGAATTTGCATCTAATAATCGAACAAACAATAACAATATATTTTGTTTTATTTCGAAATTTCCCAATTTAGATTAAATTGATAATGGCCCGCTTTGTTTATGATATGCCAAATATTTAATATCCTGATCAGAATTTTAAGCCAGTCGTGCAGAGCCGAGCTCGGGAATGTCCAGCGATTTATATGCTTTGCTAGCGATTTATGAAAACGAAATAGATATCGTGTGTATATGTTGATTTTCCCTCTAAATGTAAATTATATATCTGTTGGTTTAACAAATTCACTCTGCAATTTACTACCCAATCACCGTGCCAAGTTTCTCAAACAAAATAAAACGACTTTCATTATACAGTACTATTTTATTAATTCCATTATACATGATACGAATCTTTCAAAAAAATCCTTTTATGCTCATTTAGGGCGGATTTTTTTCCGATTGCTCCTCCCCTTCCCAGGAAGACTTCTCGATCCCGCAAGCGGAGCCTCTGAAATCTTATTATTTCCCCTAGACTGATTTTAAGCTTTTCATATATTCTTCCGAAGGCCAGCTAGCACAGCAGGTAGTTTTTCAGGAGCACACGCTCCAAGTAATAAATTTTTCGAACATTTATATAGAATGTATGTGGTTTCATCCGCGTAACATACTTTTATAGGTCACGAAAGATTTTCTTGTCGGAATAGCGCGAGACGGCTTATGAAAGTCTAAGGGAAAATACTAAAAATGTTTTGAATTTTCCTCACTGAAAAACTAAGGCGCAGCATTGTTTTCAAGTTTCCCCTCTATTCGCCTGATCTGCACGCCACATGAAAGGCATGGGCTTTGCATCCCGAAAATCTTGAGCCACGCAAACTGAAAAGCAAAAAAAATTTAAGGGTGAAAGTCGTGATTCTTGTACGCAAAGTACTTTTTTGTTATTTATATTATACATTTCCATTAAAAAGCAAGCAAAGGCTCAGTGGAGCGGCGCTCCACACCGTACTCTCAGTTTTATATTTATAAAGGCAATTTGAAGGAAAATAATATTATCTTCATTTTCCATAACAAGTACATTTCGCTGTGCTTTTTCGAAAAGGCCGGACATTACGTGCAACTGAAACAGACGCTTAGGGAAGTGCTGCAATAAAAGGAAAGGGGTTAGATTAAATTGGATTGCATTTTATTCTTTCCCTCGTTCGCAACGACTCTTTTGTTCTGACTCCAAGGTAAAACAGAAGCGAAAAAAAGGCAGCTTAGTTATTTTCCAGGCTTGTTTGTTGTAAAGCAGTGCGAGTAATATGCCAGTGGAAATCCTGGTAAAATCTTATTTTTAACGGAAAAAAGTGAAACATACCTGTGCGCTTGAAACTTATTTTCATATAGCTTTATATAAAGAATTGACTACTTTTCAGCATGTTTGTTCAACTACTTGTGCTTTAGCTAAACAGCATCAACACTATACTACCGGACCATTAAATCGAATTGTGATGTGTACTGTGTAAATTGCTTGTCGTAATCCTTTATGTGTTAACCGATTTAAGTTGAAACAAAAGATTAATTTTAATTAGTTGTTTTTTTTTGTCGGAAATATATTGAAAATGTTGAAAAAAGTCAGCAGCAAATTATTGTAGAGTAAATAAAATAACGACACATGATATTTTCGTAACAACATATTGCTTTATTATTAGTAATATTGAAAGTCAGTAAATATTGTCGATAAAACCTATCAGCAAAATTTAGCCGCAATCACCTAACCATCGGTATAAGGGTTAGACATTAGATTTAAAGGTAGATTGACGTAGGTAAAATAAATAGGGTTATAATTCCCAAGGCACGGCTTGGCAGAAACTGGGTGGAAATGGGCGGGCAGCGAGGAAGGTTGAGGAGGTTGCGTATGTTTTATGTTTGAAGTTAAACTCGAAGCTCATTCTGATTACAATAGTTAGTTTGTAGGGCACAAAGCGCTTTGGGCCTAATGCATGTAGTTTTACGGACGGGTTCACTAAAATTTTAGATATGTTCGCTCAGTAAAACACCGCTGGCAAAATTATACATGTATGTGTGCCGGGGAGGTGGTAGAGGCGTGGGTGCGTATGCGATCTACTTTCCTGATAGAAACAAGCTATAATTAGTAATTCCTTTAATTTCAACCTTCAAACTAGATGATCTACCATTAAGTTGTGCCGAAATTAATTAAACATTTCTATATTGTAAGGAAAACTTTTAAAAATTACTATTGGGAACATATAAATTAAGAATATATATATAAAAGAATCTGTAGGATGATCACACACTTTCGAAATCTACAAAACCATCCCGTAGCAAATCCCTCAGCATACATTTTATGACTTCATAATCGAAGAAGTTCCTCTTCAGCTTCGCGCAGCTCCTCGCCAGCCGACCCAATTATATTAAGCAGGGTTTTATAGCGGTACACCCTTAGAATAAAACTAAAACACTACTAGCATAAAGATTTAGTCCTGACATAAAGATTTCCAGCCCCTTACATATATCTTAAATTGATACACGAGTTGAATTTTCATCCTTCTTCGTAATGTATTCCAGAAATTTCTTATTGCAGCACCATCGCTGAGTCGAGCAGCTCAACTGCTGCGCGAACCCAGAGGTGCACAGCGAATACTATCCGCCGACCATCACCATACAACTCCGAAGTGTTGGCGAAACACGTACTTGTGTGCAAAAAAAGCCAATCTACCTACTTCAAAATCTCTCCCAGGATCCACCTCGACTTTATTACAACCACATGAATCCTTTATTTGGCCGTCCTCGACCGACCGACGGCTCTTCTTTTCATAAAAGAAACACACACTAAACTTGTAAAATGTAGAATGTCGTGTAGCCAGGACTGCATTAGACAGGGTATGCGGACATTCGTGCTCTTAATAAAATCTGGGTGAGTCTCTTCTGGATTAGACGTCTTATTTAATTTTCCGGGGAGAAAATTAAACATTTGAAGGAAAATGAAACATTTTGAGAAGAAAATTAAACAATTTCAGGGGGTCCTCTGTAATCGCGAATGTAAACGTGAGTTTATTCCTTGGGTAATTATAAAACAAGACTAACTAAAATTATATAAGCATAACCTACCGAAATTTCAAAAATCAAGCAGTTCTATGAAATCCTTAACTCTTAATTGCAAAGACAGCCATAAAGACTGTCGTTCAGTACAGTCGGAGCAAGCCCATTAATATTAGACTTATCTCACTAAAGTTTTCATAATTTTAAATGGTACTGTATTGTTTAAGTCGTCTTTCCCAGATGTAAAATATTAGCATAGCTTTAAATATTCGTATATGTTACTTCCCAATTCAACGCCAATCTCAAAACGTATATTAGAAAAATGCGGAAAACTACATATATTTTTCTCTATTTTTTTGAAGAGGCTTAAGTTCTCATGGCCAAAAAGTGAATCAATTGTTTATAGTGTTAGTCTAATTTAAAATAAAATTGATTTAATTATGATATTATGAGCAGAAAAGTTGTTGAGGAATATTCCTGAACCGGTGTGCAACGCGCTCTCGTGTTGTGAAAATGCAAAAAATAAGTGTTTTAATTTGCATTGTTTGCAACAATAAAAAATAAACACAAGAGGTTGTAATCAGTTTATTTCCGTATTACATACGCTTGTGAACTCTCGGCTCTATTCTAGTGAATGTTTTAAAATCTACAAATCCTAAGCGAAGCATACGCAAACATCAAATTGAAAATAAACGTATGAAATAACAGTTACACTTTAAACGTAAAAATCAATTGTGTCGAAATTTTTCGAATAATGCGCGTGTATATTTTATGACCCGGGCGTGAGGTTTGTCGCTTCTGCCCAACGTTAGCTACGGGATTCTTCTCTAGATTTTTTACACCAGAAAAGCCCTTATCGCATTATCTGTGAGCAGCAGCTTTCTATAGTCCTATTGAAGTATTGAAACTACCATAATTAATTCTGTTGACCAATTGCGTAAGACAAATGAGTTAAGAGGAGAAAGAGAGCTCTATTGGCCAGATATTAAGAAACTAATCCCTAAGGGTGTCAATACTAGTCAACGAGTTAAGGATACAAAAGGCAAGAAGTCACCTTATTAAGGCTATTCGACGTCTCCATTGTAATTTACATAACTTCATGTTCAATATTAAAATGATTCTGGAATGGCTCTTCCATACAGATTCATCATGGGTGAAAATATTGAAAGGTGGTTAAATAAAAAAATTAACTGATTAAAATTTGCGTTTAGAACGTGAAGCAATAGTTTCAAGCAATTCAGTTGTTTTCAATAGAAGAAAAAAATGAATCAGTATTATCAATGTGAGTGATGGCCAGAAAGTAGTCAAATGGGAGTAGTGGAAGCCTTGAATGCGACAATGTTAAACACGAATCTGGTGTGGAGGTAATTGGAAACAATAGAACAGTCAGAGGAGTAAACAACGTTGTTAACTAATGTATGTTATTACTTCAAGTAAACTACACTCCCCATAATATACAATACAGTATATACAAATTTACGCACCTGCATTAATAATTAGAATTAGGATGTAGAATTTTTCTATTTCATATTTTTCGTTAGTCACAAAAATCATAAACATGAAGTAGCTAATTCAGTAGTATTACTACCACAGTGTAAACTTTATAAATAAAAGTCGCCTATTAGGATAGCAGCACCTCAGAAAGAAATTTCATTATTGTTAACAAAAAATACCAAAATAACTTCATAACAGCAAGAACACGCTAAAGCGCAGAAATAAGATTAGCTCACTAACATCCTATTTTAGAAAAATGTTAGATGTTAAAGGGACAAAAATAAATGCTACTATCAGAGCAAATGATTGATTTTCGAGAATAACAGAGGAGAAAGCGGCAAGTGTCCAATTATTCCGCAAATACTGCACAACTCAAACCGATACAAATAAACTCAACAGAAAATAAATTATAATGAGAAATATCATACAGCAACTCTTTAAACACTGTACAAATAGAACGAATTGATGACTGTTGAAGTGTTGTATTAGTATATTAATAAATTCTTTCGACCCAAATGGGATATCCAAAGTAATATCAAAATTTTAAGTGCGCAACTAAGTTCTCGCTATTTATCAATAGATGACTCCAGCAGCATGAAGAACTTGCTTCAGCATTAGGGGTTACCCGCCAAGCCATTTCCAAGCGATTGCATGCGTTGAGAATGATTCACAAGCAAGGAACTTGGGTTCCATATAATTTGAAGCCAAGGGATGTTGAACGTCGTTTTTTGCCTGTGAACAACTGCTCCAGCGGCAAAAAGGAAACGTTTTCTTCATCACATCGTGGCGGGTGATGAAAAATGGATTCATTACAGCAACTCAAAGAAAAGAAAGTCATGGGGACTGCCCGATCAAGCTTCTACGTCTTCGGCTCGGCCAAATATTCACCCTGAGAAGGTTATGCTGTGTATTTGGTGGGACTAGGTCGGTGTTATTTATTATAAACTGTTGAAACCGAACGAAACTATCACTAGGGAACGGTATCAATTTCAATTTATGCGATTGAGCCGAGCACTGCGCGAAAAGCGGCCACAATACGAGAAGAGACACGAAAAAGCAATTCTACAGCATGACAACGCTCGCCCTCACATTGCCAAACACGTTAAAACCTACCTGGAAATGCTCAATCCTGTCTCACCCGCCATATTCTCCAGATATTGCGCCGTCCGATTATTACTTGTTCCGTTCGATGGCACATGGTCTGGCTGATCAGCAGTTCACCTCATATGAAGACATCAAAAAATGGCTTGATTCGTGGATAGCCTCAAAAGAAGAGCACTTTTACCGTAACGGTATTGGTGCTGATGGGAAAAAGTTGTAACTAACGATGGGCAATACTTTAAATGATTCATTTGTAATCATTTTTTTACAGTAAAGTTGCATTTTCACTAAAAAAACAGCGAGAACTTAGTTGCGCACCTAATAGAGAACTAAATCATTCGAAAAATAATTTAAACCATCTCATGCTCAAATAAACTCAACAGCAAGAAAGGTCACATAAACATTGAGAAAATTCACACAAGCACATCTCAAACTGTTAAAATAGAATTGGTGGCTTGAATTGGAGAGAAACAGAATGGCACCAAAAAATATGAACACATCGATACATAACAATCTTAGCAGATGAGTAATAAGTGAAATGACAAATAATAAAGATTGATTTTGAACTAAAAAGCAAATATATTCAGTATTCGGAAAGCAACATTTTCGTTTCCATTATAGGAACAGAGATCTAGTTCGAATGTACTTAAAACAATAAAGAATCATTAACATAAAAATAGAAATAGCATAGTTTTAAATAGGAAAATAGTAATGCCCAGAAAACTCACGTCTTTTGGTCATATGAGGCTTAGAAAAGGAAACGACGCTTTCAATATTCTTTAAAAGTAAATCACAACAACATTCCTTCTTGTATACAACGCTGAAAAAATTCCTAAGCTGTGGCTACACTCTTCGTTTTAACTAATTTCCAAAATACGTACACCCAAGACAAAAACATATTTGAGATAAATAAATTTAACGAGTTCTCTACTAAAAAGTTTTTTTCGGAAGGCAAGAGAAATTTTGTTTTGCATGCAAGTGCAGTATCAGCATATTGCGATATTTGCTGTGAAGTGCTACTTTGGTTCATAGACTATGAGAAGACGATTGATATGCTTTTACAGACAAACTGATACTCCACATACATGTCTGGATGAGAAAGCGTTTTACTGTGCCTGTGAATCATTTTCCCGCTGAAAAATAAATACTGAAAAAATTCCATTTATGCAGGGTAATTTGTCTATAACAAATCTATTATTGTAAAAATAATAATCTTAGTCACTGTTACACAAATATTTGGTTGACTTATCATTTACTTTTCAAGTATGATATTTGTAAATTTTGTAAATTTTAATATCACGCCACTGCCAAATCAGTATTATTGCCTATTCTCTTTCAATATGTGAAGGATTTTAATTTTGTTTTTGTCACACATATGTGGAGCTCTTAGTTTAAATATCTGAGGCCTGACATTTTAAATCATATATCATATAGAATAACTTTGACAAAATAATTTAAAGCTAGATTACTCCTTCTTGCTTCCAATAAATCGATAACTATATCATATAAGTACTTAATGAAAAAAACGCATCTCTATTTTGTTCGTGACATTAATGTTGTAAGCAAAATATTCTAACAACTCTTTAAAATCATTATATATCAATAAAACTATACACTTACAAAATTCCAGCTTAAGTACATGTACCTGTTTTTTTATAAAATTGAGAACAATTATTGTTTACTATTTAAAAAAAATGACAAATAATATGATAAACAATTCAAAATTGTCACAAGTACAAATATTCAAAACCATTTATCAGCTTAAAAACTGGTGTAACATGAGTTCTAAGTTAAAATGAATCATCCAAGTTTATAAAATATAAAAGATTTTGGCATAGTGTAACCACCCAAAAGAACGATTTGGCACTGCATCAAAGCGCCGCGACGCTGCGTCGAGGCAGCCCCATAGATACTATAATATATATATTTTCTTGAAAATAGAGGACGCATATCACTGGATTTATGTAGTTTTTAGTTGAGTTTTATTTTTTAAAACGTCCCAAATAGAAATATACAGATGATTCGCATCTGTATATATTTCTTTTAATATAGTCATTCTGTATACAGAATTATATCCGAATTCATAAAAAACTTGCAATTTTTTCATCTCTCAAGCCCTGCAAATTTCTCCAACTGATGTAGAGACTCCCCAAGCAAATGCGTTCCCTTTATGGCTCACTTATAAGATTATAAAAATTTATGGACGATCTTAAGGAATTTTTAAAATGGCCCGATGTGTTTACATTAAACTTCCCTTTATGTTATGGGGGGTTAATAATGTCGTAACTCCGTGTCCTATTTACATAATATTGCGCCCGAAATTTCAATAAGTGGCGGAATGTGGAAGATGATCGCCTGCTAATGGGGGAGTATATTAAAGGTGCGTTTCCCATAGAAACTTATTAAATATTTTTTTCCTTGTGACATTCTTTCTATGTTGGCAAGCAAGCATGTAGGTCGTGTGTGCCTTTTTCTTTCCTTAGGTATTTCCGTCCAATAAAAACAGAATTTAATAATAAAAATTAAAAGGTCTAAACAGAAGCTGCAATTTCATAACTAGACTGCTTCTTTGGTGCCGGTGCTGGCTGGTGGGCGAGTAAATGAGTAAGTAATTAACGGGGATCAAAGGAAACTGGTCTTTAGTTTTAGTTGAGGAACGAACGGAATGGCGAGGGCCTCCTCGGCTTGGCTTGGCACAGCGTATCTTATGATTAGAGTAATTTGTTGTACGTAGCCCATATAAATTATTCATCTAAGATTAACCAGGAGTTCTGCACTTCTGCGTTTATATTCACAATGTCGCAGTTGGTAGGGACTGGAACTATTTACCAACTACCATTAAGATCAAATACTAAAGATAACAACTACAACAAGAATACAAATGTGCATCCTTATATATGATTTAATGTTTCCGATGTATTCCTTCCAGTGTACCAGGATATTTCATTGTTTGTGCTGTGGTTAGTGGAATGAAATTAAATTGAATATCTTGAAGTTATGCGGGGAAATATTGTGACTTTCTGTTTGGTTTTGCACATCTTCTGCTACTTGTTTTAATCTATTCAATCGATGCTTTACAAATATATGTGTATCGCAAAGTTCGAACGCTCAACAAGGGCACTTATTTTGTTTATTATTTACATGATATGTGTCTCTAAGCGCTGCACAGCATTTTGTGCACGTAAATAACATACAGTAACAAATTTCAAAATTATCATTATAATTTTTGCTGTAATGCACTGTTTCCATTTATTAAATGTATAGAGTCTCTACTGTTTAACAACCAAACAATTAAAGCAGAGGAAGTCATTTCAATGGCATTTTTTTTTGTTTTTACTTCTGAGCCGGAATTCCTTCCGTAGACTGAAATGTATCAATTGACAATATATTGATGCTGTTGTGAACAACTTCTTGAACATATTTAATTCCCGGCCGCATATTAGAATAATGAACCGCCACGTTTTCAAGGTAAATTCAATAATTGTGACCGTGGTTGAACGAAGCATTGTTAGACAGTCAAATATTTAAATTGCTTGATTTACAAACAACAGAAGAGCGCAAACACATACAGCACATGCAATTTTCCCAACTCTCATGCTCAATTCAAGTCCAATCCATCGCGGGCTCTTCCAAGTTGAACTCAACACTCATTGACACTTCTGCGTTCACATTCGCGTTCGCATTCGCATTTACATTCGCGTTCGGTTGACAAAAGCTCCGAACATACGAAAAATATATAGGACAACTGAATTGTAAATTGCGTAAAATCAAATTAAACGACTTGTATGCAAAGTGTTGTTAATAATGGGGAGAGTAGAGGGTATAAAGGGGCCTGAGAAGAGGCGAGGGTGGCTTAAGGGAGTCGGTTGGTTCATTGCTCCGTTGCTAAGAGAGCGCTGTTGTCGCAGTCAAGTCACGTGACAGGGATAATATCAACCCTCTCCCGGCTTCCCTTATTTATTGCGAAGAGCGCGAGATGCGTCCAATGTTATTATCAAGCTGTATACCTGTATGTGGGGCTGGAATAAGAGGTTTGAAATTTCTATTCTGCTCTTGAACGGGATACTATAAGTAGGTATTCGCGGGAGGCTTCGGATGAGAAGCCAAATTTTTGCCATCTCCGTGTTTTCCAACCTCCCACGCCTGGCATAAGCACCTCGGTGGCGGCGGAGGCGGCAGCAGAAGATCGGCATTACGCCCATCGCGGCACTAGCGGCAACGGGCCCCTTTTAAACCACCCCTCGTGGCTCCCCATCCAACAATTGTTACGCTATTACTTCCAGCAAGCTGCCTCTTCATTATTATACATATTTTCTATGTGTTTAACAGGTGTTAAATTTCACTTGACTCCCCTGATTTTATCTTAATAAATATTTCAGTTTACACATATGCTGTAAAGTTAAATGGAGTTTACGTGGACGAAACATTTTCTCATTTTTCATATTTATTATTATCAAGATAGCTCTCTTTCGGCTGATTTAAAATATTTAAATATATGAGCAGCATCACCAACAAGTAAATAAAAATATTGACATGGTTTCTAAATTAAAACCCTGGCCATAAGCCCATTTCTATATCAATAGATACGCGAAAAGGCAGCTACTTTGCCACACTCGATTTTTATAACGGAACCAAATGGGATTTATTTATTCGCGCTTTCTTTACATTTTCATGAATTAGATTGTAAAGCTATTTTGCTGTAAATTACTTCTGTTAAAAATAAAATTAGGTCCCTATTTACTTGGCATTTTTCATAACAAGATTTTAAAAATCATGAACTTAGTATAATAATTTATATTTAAATCATTGCGAATTAAACTTTTACATTTCTGTAAATAAACAAATAAAAATTAGGATTACGAAAGGGTTATCCATGAAGGCATTAACTTATTAAAAAACTAGAATCCAAGTACAGAAAACATAAATGTGTCACAAATATAAGTTTAAAATTTTGTGTCTAGTCGTGCCAAAAATTCTTTGTTCATACAATAATTAATATCTTCTATTTGCCTTTCTATAGGGCTTATTTAAATTAACCCGACTATAACGATGCTTCAGTCACATTTACAATAAATATAGCACATTTCTATTGCTATTCCAAAATATTTATTGTTCTTAATTAAATTAAATACTACAACTGCTCTTCATTGTTCCCCATTATCATAAGTATCAGTAAATTTTTCATCGTATAGTTGTGTGCTATATTATATATTATATATAAATATTAATATATTTTTAATTTATTTTCAAATTAATCATATAGGTTCAATAGTCTCTCTTATATTTAAATAATTTTGAGCATCATGTTTACTACTATTGTATAAGTAGAATCAGTTAAATTAAATCATTGTTTTCAACATCAGTAGAGCTGAGTTTAGGTCAATATGTCATGAAACTGTTTGTGGGTCCATCCAAAATTCCGTATTCAAGAATCAGTTGTGTAAAACTATAAGAACTTTGTCGTATATTATAAATCATTTCCGTAATTTAACAGCTATATATACATAGAAAGAGAGAGAGAAGACATACGAGAAATGCATCATAAGACGAGTAATGCAAAGAGAAATAGGAAAAAGAAAATAAAATCTCTGAGAGGAGGATTCAATTTGTATTTTCGTAAAACTTTCCATGAATTTTCCACGATTGTAATACGAACTTTTTGTATTTTCTCCGATATTTGAATGTGTTAAACACAATTTCAAGAGATGTGTGCGCTTAATAAAATTGAAATTGGAACGACTTTTAGCTTAGGCTTATTATCTCCTATGTTCTTACATATTCTGGATATAATTTGATATTCCAGAGTTCTTTGGAAAAATCTGTTTACAAATAGGCTGAGATTAAAAAAGCATACTTCATGCTTCTTTTAAGTTGTATGTACCATCTTCATTTAAGAAAAAATACTTTGAATATACTGGCCCAGAAATTACTTCCACGATTAAATTATGAATATAAATTTAACCTTTCAATTTGCATTACATTACTGTAACAGCATCAAGCGCATGAAAATAAATACTGGCAATAGTATATGAACTCTATCAGCTCAAAGTGACTGCTAAAAGTTGATAAAGTCATTTGTAGAATAATGAAATCCTTTGATTGTGGCGTTTTAAGTAACTCAATCGCAATTTTCTGATATTAATGAAGTATCCTCGAGATTTGAATCCGAATCCCGATTCCAAATGTCATCATTTTCATGAAAGCTTCATTAAGAAGTGAAGATTAATTGTGATCACTAATCTTTGGGGCCTTTATGGACGGCAATAAGTCTTAAGTTTTGTTTTCCCGGAGAGGAAT
Organism: Helochares maculicollis; assembly: GCA_033557835.1. Lineage (NCBI taxonomy): Eukaryota > Metazoa > Arthropoda > Insecta > Coleoptera > Hydrophilidae > Helochares > Helochares maculicollis. The sequence goes on from JAWQRO010000198.1 coordinate 24,538, forward strand.
GAGAGAAATTGTTCGTTTCGTTCCAAGTTAGTTTGGTTTTTTAGGAGTTTCTGCTGCCGGAGCTTTGCAGCCGGAGTCGGGGATTCGGTGAGTTGAGGAAATTTAACTTTGGTGTAACTAAAATCTTCGGTAACGAGCTAGTATTCTAATATTTCAACAAAAGCCATTATCACCCCGTTGAAAAAACTACGAGCTAGACTCGCTCTGTCCAAAGTTTAGTAGAAACCGTGGAAGGGGTGGATTATTTGTTAGTTCCCTCAGTTAGGTGATGGCCCCTTTTGGAAAAAATGCATCCCAACTGCAAAAGATAAATTACCCGGGTCCCCATCTGGTATCCACACAAAAAAACCACAATAATTTCAGCAAATTCATTCGGCCATTTAAAAACACGCTAATCTGGCAAGACCACCCTCAGAACCGGCGAAGATATATCATGTTTTTCGTTCATTACGCGCGGAGGGTTGATAATGCCGGCATTTACCCTAAGTGCCCATCCAATAAAACAGGTATTTTATGAAATTTAATAGATCTTCCTTCCATATCGATCTACTTGGGAACGTGGTAGTGGCGGCGGCTTCCGAAGCGGCTTGAAGGGGGGCGGGTGGCTGCTCCAATGTTGCAGGGGGTGCTCAGGGGAGCCTGTATTTAATTGCGGTTGATCATTATCTGTGATGTACGGTTTATATCAATAGCCTGAGGTTCATTCATGCTCTGATTTGTGTGAAGTTTGAACAGATTGTGATTACCCAGTATTGTTCGAGAGTGATTGGTATGTTTAGGTGAATTTATTTGACGTTTTATGGCCGGGCCGAAGTGGTTTTGTTCGGCGCTGGCCAATACAAGCCAGCTTCATTAATTCGCATTGTAGTGTAAGTTTAACTGTGTTTTCTGACTGTTGTTTCGCACGGTTTTCCCCGGAGGCGTTAAATAGCCAACAGATTAAATTAACAGGGTTTATGGTTCGCTGCGAGATTCAAAACGTTTTATTAGTTCGGTTGTGTGTTTCGAATCTCCCTGCCCCCAACTTCTTTCCCGACCCCTGGTCTAGCGCCGTTTTCAATCCCTGCCTAGGACTATCGGCGTAGGGCCGACCTGAACTCAGCTTGAAACCATTTTCAGTGCGAACCTTGCTGCAGGCTGGATTGTGCTTTACGGATGACCTCTGTTACATTTTAGTTGTAACCTCAATCGTAACGCCGATTGAACGAAAGCCCCTCGATGTACCACTTGTTAATATTGATTTTAATGATGGTTTTCCCGTGTTGTTCCAAATTGCGCTCATCTAAATTTATTGTTGGCTGTGTTTTTTGGGTGGCCAATGCTGTAGTTTAGTTACTGTGTTTTGAGGTAATACATGAATAAATAACATTAGTCATTTTGATAAAGTTGTGTTAGATCTTTTTTAGGTGGCATCTTAATTAAAAATATAAAAATTTCTTTAATTCTCCTCAACTAAAACTGTTTATTGCAGCAGTTGTTTGCTGAAAACTTTTGTTTTGAAATAACAGATAGTCTTATTAAATTACAATGAAAAATATAATTTGTCATCATTTACTTAGGTTCAATTTTACTTCTACAAAAAATTAAATTAATATAGAAATTCTCATTCGATGTATTCCTTTTATTATTTTGACATACCATTGTATCATTAAACTAAAACAATATAAAAGTTATAGAAATCACATTCTATTGAGTATCTAAGTTATTAAAATTAAATACTTTTTCTGAGATATTGTTGAGTTAAAATGAATTGGTTAATAGAAATATAAAATAGTTTTGAACGGTGTATTTTTTAATATTTTTTCATCTATCTTAAATAATTGATTGAATTCACTCACATTAATCTCAGTATCAGCCAACTGAAAGTTATAATTGCTTAATCGCTTTTCCATAAAATACTGTTATTATCACAAATATTTAATTAACTTACTCATACTACACAAAAAAATCCATATATTGGTTTATATTATTATTATATTATATTATTTAATTTTTTAAACATTTCTAACGCTGTCTACAAATTAAGCATAGATCATCGTATGTGTAGTATAGGGGATTTTTTTTGTGACCATTAGTGGTGAATTATCATCGTTTACGAGGGTTTACTGGCTTTTGAAAATTTTTCATTTTCCAATTACATCCGTCTGTTCGGAGCTTAAACGACCATCGAGGTAATAAAATTTTTTCAGATTATTGACCCGCAAAGCCACATGTGTGTCTGTGTGTATGTGTATGCGATTTACTACACGGCCGTATTTTTAAGTGGCTGCCATTAATTGAATGGAGGCAGCCGGTTTAATTGAAGTGAATGAAAATAAAAAATGAGCACACAACAACCTGCCGCTCTGTAAAATGCATGAGGACGATTGAAATTCCAAGTGCTTTGCTCGTATAACCCCTTTACTTAAAGAATTTCACTTAACCCCTTGCTTGGCTGCCTCCTTAATAGCCTAACTTAGATTCTCATTCTCAAAGGAATCATTTCTTTGTTTCCTCATTATTTTAAATTAAACTTTAAATATTTATTTGAAAACTATTTAATATAACTTTGATGAAAGGCATGTTCGTGTTTACAATTTTCACATTCTCGCTCCATAATTAATTCTTGATCTTAACTTCAATCAAATTTTTTAAATTGGGTTTTTCGTGTTCCGAAAGACAACTTGTTTTCTCTGTAAGAACAATTTACAACGATGTTAAATATTGAACGCAATTTCATCCAAAGCAAACTCCATTTATAGCTTATAGTTTGCAGTTTAGTCTTGAGAATAAAAGCAATAAACGGAAATTTACCAGGACATAAAGGTAATGTAGTCTGCATTGCATTTAAATGCAGCAGGCAAAAACCATTTAAGGTGTGCTTTATATAAAACTGAGATTAGGGGAGAATAAACTACAGTAAAGTCCTTTTACTCTCTTTGCTGCGGTCCTATTTCCAGTTTTACGCCTTCCTATGCTTTATTAACCTAGAAACCTATTACGAAATTTCACGCTTATAAATTAAGGATTGAAAATTTGTACATAAAATTATACATGTTAAATCTTGTACTTTCAAATATTTTTATCAAAAAATAGCTTATATTGCTGTTTAGGAACATAATAAGTTGATGGTTTCCATTCATGCCTTTGTAGGAAATTTCGGAAAGACTAACAATATATAGTAAATTAGTGCATGTGTATATTATATCTATAAAACATGTGTACAAAATAATTTTTTGATGAATACGACAAATTTTTAAACTCTATTTAGACAGTTCTAAAGTACCAAGCTCTGAAGTGACGATGAAATAGACTTTAAAGTCAAATTGCAATATATATTTGTACTTATTTGATTACTCATTTTAGTCGCGTTGAACCATTCTGATATTTTCCAGGGAATATTTTTCAACAGTGGAAGAATTTGGCAACGGAGAGGAAAATTTTGCGTAACTATGAAACAATGACTTTAAGCAAAAACATGTAAAACGAAATCCTTTTCTATAAATCAAATAGAATTAGCTTTCCACCTCTCGTATTTAAAACGCATTATTAATTTTATTAATTCGTTTCCATGAGGCAATTATACGAGCAATTTTCTAATTTTCCCCCATAGATGTCATTTAATATAAACTCTGTTTCACCGGAAAATTAGGATTCTGATTTACACAATACGCGTCGCACCCTCTGAGGCTACAGTTTAGATGGTAATTATATATAGAATCCAGCGGAGAACGAGAGCTATGAATAAACCTCACCCACTCGCCATCGCCTCCTCCCCTGACTCTCTTTCTCTCCACTATCCCTTTATTTTATCGGCCCCAAAGGCCAACTTTTTGCTCCAATTGTTTTGTTAATGATACGAAACGAAAAGGGCCTTGGAAGTTTTTACCTTATCATAAGTATGTGAGGGTTGGGAGGCAGCTCTCATCCTCAGCTACCTAAAGAAATAGAAACGTTCGAAAGAAGAGAAAGCAGTTATATACAAGATAAACAGTGAGATTAAACTGCAAAATCAAAATATAATATAAAATAATATCGAATTGACTGGAAAATTAACTTCAAATAAATAATAGGAAAAGATGTAAAATACTTAAAGCAAATGGGAAAGGAGGTTTTACAAAAGAGAGAAGATAAAATACATTAATTTTTGATTGTTTGCAATTGAGTTTTCATTGAGGAATGGAACTATTTCGTTTGAAATTTGTGTGCGCTCTTAAATAGTTGCCGTAGAACTTCTTCTCGACACGTTCTATTCCGTTCTTTTGAATTTTATAGTTAGATTTTTCGTTGGAAATTTTTCGGTTTTCTGGCGCGGATTGACGAAAGGAGGACTGAGACAATAAAATTCGGAAAGGTTAACAAATATCGAGTTTCCCCCCAACCGACCAATAAATAAAACATTTTACCTTACTCCTCGTTTTATGGCAGAGTCAAACGGATATCTGGTGTTTACAGTCTGTAGAACGATCGATAGGTTTTTAGTTTTTGCCAGCAGTGAAATATAGGGCCGAATGCCAAGCCACATATATTATCATTACTGCTTATCTACACTGTGAGTCTGCTTTTGACATAAACATATTGTGACATACTACTGCTGCACACTAACAGGCGGCAACCACCATCGCCTTAAATTATAATTTCCCTATAATTATTCCCCTATTTTTCAAATTTACCGTTATAATATACACATTATATTATAACAGAGAACTGGCCATAGTTAAAGCAGCATTAAGAAATATAATCGTCAACTATACTGCCAATAGTAGTTTGTCATTTTTAATTCTTATTAGCTGAGATGAATACGTTTTAAGCTAAATTGAATTTCTGGTTTAAATAATCAAAAACAAACTTGCAGTATGCGTTTATTCAGCCAAATTAAACAAAATATATACTTTTTTTATTAACTTTTTCAGTTTTTTATAGTTGCTTTAGAATATCGTTGATAAACCTCAACTTTTTATAATTTCCTGCAATACAAACTTCAATTTCTTTGATATTGCAACTAATTGTGTGGTAAATTGTACAAAAAACTATTGTTTTAAATAGACCCACACTAATACAGCAGATAGATTATTTGTGATGACGATAATTCTTATAATGTTTTATCATAGTACAAATACCTTAACCTACCAGAGATAAGAATAACTGAAATTGCGAACAAAATAAATCAATGGAATAAAAACATAAAAAATATCAAAGAAAAAGAAATGAACCTAGTTGGTAAAATGACGCTTATACGTCAATCTTACCAAGTTTGAATCGTTCTTCCTTATTTAAGCTTTTCAGGTAAACCGGGTACGTGAAAAATTTTTGTTAAATGAAATGACCAAGCCAAGCACATGCTGCACTTCGTCAAAGCGTTTGTCAGGAACAAAAACAGGCTCAATTTGCCTCCCAGTCAAAATTTAAACATCAAAAGATCCTTCAAAGCTGGACCCGGCTCCGGAGACTTTAAACGGAGAACTGACGTCTACTGCCACGGCACTCTCCTTAAAACAGTCCAGAATGCCAGAATCTTTAAAGATTCCACCACTTTCGTCGACATGAAGATGAAAGTCCCACCTGCGCATCTCCTCTTCAACTTTAGGAAATTCATGCGTGAAAACAACTACGAACCGACGAAAGCAAGAATCAAAAGGTTCGTTTTGAAGCATTTTGATATTGTTGATTCGGAGTATGATCCGTGGATACCCCCAGATTTCATAGAAGAACCTAAATTTATCCAAACGATCAAAGATGAAGATTTCAGAAACTGGGCGTATGAAATCATTCAGATTTGGCCACTTTTAGGAAAAAAGATGAAGAGGGAGGTAAAGATAGATGAAGAAAAATACAGTATTATTTACGTGGAGAATGGAATTATAGTCCCTGGAGGCAGGTTCCGTTCATTCTACTACTGGGATTCATATTGGATCATCTTAGGGCTCCTTATTTCCGAAATGTACACTACGGTAAGAGGGATGCTGGATAATTTGATTTACATTATCAATACATACGGACATATTCCGAATGGGGGCAGAATCTACTACATGCATCGCTCTCAACCTCCTCTGTTTATACCAATGATGAAGCTTTATTATGATTATACGAAAGACGTGCAGTACGTGAGAGATAATATCGAAGCGGCTGAAATGGAGATGGATTACTGGATGTCGAATCATTTAATTGATGTGGATAAAGGGGGCCAAAACTACACTTTGGCAGTTTATGGTGATAGTTCGATTGGGCCAAGACCTGAATCTTACTATGAGGATGTTTTCAATGCTGAGTATTTCATAAAAAGCGAAGATAAAGAAGAATTTTATTCAGAAATTAAGGCTGCCGCTGAATCTGGGTGGGATTTTTCCAGCAGGTGGATGATAAAAAATGCTACAAACAAAGGAGAGCTAATTAATACCAAAACTAGGTCCATTGTCCCTGTAGATCTAAATTCTATTCTTTATTGGAATTTGGTGATTCTATCAGATTTTTGCAAGCTGATTGGTGAAGAGCGCAAGTCTGCTCTTTATAAGAAAGATGCACAAGCTTGGATGACAGCAGTTACTGCAGTTATGTGGCACGAAGACCGCGGCTGTTGGTTGGACTACGACATAGACAACTTATGTAGGCGGGACTATTTTTACCCTTCTAATGTAACACCTCTATGGACTGGCTGCTTTAAGCCTTGTAATAAGGATCATTATGTTGCTAGAGTTGTAGATTATTTAAAAACTACCAAGGCCATTGGCATTGGAGGAGTTCCTACTTCTTTCAACGACACGGGACAGCAGTGGGATTACCCAAACGCTTGGTCTCCGTTGCAACACATCATGGTTGAAGGCTTAAGTAACTCGGATAACCGAGAGGCCCAGCGGTTGGCCTTTCGAATTGCTCAGCGGTGGATCAGAAATAATTTTCACGCTTTCGAAGAATACGGTGTTATGTTTGAGAAGTACAATGCTGTACATGGAGGTGCTGGCGGCGGTGGGGAATATGGTATTCAATTGGGTTTTGGATGGACAAACGGAGTATGCCTTCATTTTCTGCAGAAGTACTGCAATATTTTGACAGTTGAGGACTTTCCTAAACCTATTGTCACGGATAACAACTATCTTACTTTTGGCCATGTGGATGCTTACGATTATTAGATGAAGAAATTAATCCGTAGATCTTCAATTATTCAAACTTCAATTAGCGATTTATTGTTGAGTTTCAGAAATTGACAAGTACTTTGAAAAATTATTAGATTCATTGATGAGTTGTCAAATTTAATGCTAAATTAGTTAAACCATTCATAATTTGCCCAACTTGTTAATTAATTGTCCAACCCATTTGTATTCATTACATTATTTTGTGGAGTAGATTCTATCTTATAGTAGAAATAAACTTAAATATCAGTTGTTTTTTTTTAAATAAGTTTATATTGAATTTAAACAATATTATGTACAGATAATCTGCCTATAGTCAAATCAAATTAGTATGTTAACACTGTTTTTGATGAATTAAGCATACCTGCTAATAATAAGTAAAATCTAATGTGGTCATAAAGAAGAAATAGATAGTTTTCGAATCCTGCCTTGAAATATCAAATGATATTTTTACAGTAAAAATACAATATCGAATACGTCTAACAAAGTTGACTTTCTTATGAGTACCAGAACCAACATTATTATAAAATAAATTGGAAACAGGTGAGCAAACCTCCTTTTAAAACAAACAATTTGTGGTTCATTAGATACGATTTATTAATGTGGCCTTTAATTTTAACAGTATAGACTCTTCTTTACTTTTGGACTCTAATCAGAGTTTGAAAATCTATGTTTATAATCATAAATATATAGATGTAATTATGAAAATTATTTCACGGGAATGTAAGGAAATCAACTTTAATCCCATTAAAACAAGAGTATACTTACAGAAGGCTCATGGTGTATAAAAGTATATAATGAGCATACATACAGTTCCAAACAATGAGTTGCTCAACCCTTCTACCACCTTTAGGTCTGAACCAACAATGTACCTGTAGCTAAAAACAAAAACCATCCCCGTCCGGACCCTCCCCTTTCTGCATAACAATAACTCACACTCGCAGTCAGTAAAAGGACTCTGAGGATTTTGTATTGTAGCATAAATCAAACACGTCCCATTTACCAAGTTAAACATAAACATTTGAATGTAAGATGTAGATGTAGGGCGAATATTATAAAACAGAGGGAATACATAACGTACGTTATATGTTACGTACATACATACACATGTATATATGTATAGAGCAGTCAGTAGGTATAGTGAAGTAGTAGATACAAGTACAAGCGGTAATTAGCATTTCGCATTAAGGGCACATGAATATGCATTAATAGAAAATATCTTGTTCCAGACATGCCATCGCCGGCCTGCTCTCTCATCAAGTACTCCGGTTGGGAAGAGGTCCGTTCAGCTGATTTAGGAATCTGGGCGCAGTTGGATTTAGCTCCAGTGTTCATCACGCGCATGAGGTCAGTATAAACCCCCAATAATGAAGAAGGACGGTGCTTTTTCATTCATTGCGACATATCCCTCGCGACGTTTCAGAAGTTGAGATGTACAGATTTGAGACTCATCTCAGGATCTATATCATTGGAAATTTTATCAGTACAAGTTCTCCTCTCTAACAATTATCATCTTTAATAGCGCATATTTTTTGAGATTCAGATTATCTTCAAATTAAGGTATGATTCTCAATTTTTTATGTTTGAGTCCAATTAATTTTTGGATGCGCACTAGTTGTAAAATGGGGTGAAATGAATATAACAAAATCTAATTGTTTCGTAAGCCTGTTTTCAATACCATTAAGATGAAATGTTTCTCAATAAATAGAACTGTTGACGTGATAAAAATTGAGTCTTTTTGTACAAATCAAATATTATCATTAATTGAATGTTGTAAACATTCTCTAAAATCAATTAATAAATAATTATAAAACCGTAAAATTCTTATTATGTAATATCCTAACCATTCGCAATTAATTTTCTAACATCTAAGAACGACGCACGACACGCTAATTCTTATTTTGCTCGAATATTTATAATACTAATTTATTGATTACTTCAACCATCATAAGTGCAACATTTGTGCGAATTGAATTTAGTATATTGAAACAACAGCTTTTACCCACAAGCATGTATGTCACCAACACTTAAATAATGTTTACATTTATTATAAGGCAAAGAAATGCATATTTTTCCTGGTAAAAATATATTAAAACCTTACGTTTTTACAAATGTTATGAAGTGTATTCAAACTTTTACCGCACTTCATATAAACGTTTTTAGAAGCTCTTTATTCTTGAATATAATAAACCTAGGCAAACCATCTCAAAGGGCTATCATACGCGAAAACTAATTATATTAAATTTCATGCAAGAAGAATTGTCAAAATCTTACATTTTTCTCATCTAATACCTTGTTCGTGTTTTTCCTGCATACATCATGTAATGTAAAAAGTTTCCAAAAGATCGTTACAGAAATTTAGCTCTCGTACAAATACAAATTACTATTTAATATAGACCACAACGTAATGCAGTGCTGCTTTAATGTGTGTAGAATGTCCGTTCCGGAATCAAGTCCGGTTTCCCCGGACTGACGGAAGAAACTTTCTATTGAAGCAAAGGAAGTGAAAGTTAATCAATTAGCTGGATAGGTTTGCTAATATTCCCGCAAAATCCTATCGGTATCCAATTCTCTGTCGATTGTTACACGCGAAGAAATGGGCAAAGCAACTAACTAGCCTCAATAATTGATTTTCCAATTAATAATTGAAATAACTGCCAACGCAAAGCTACTTCCATAGTACAAAATAAGAAATTGCATTACAACTCAAACTTGATTAAAGTTTTATCGGATCAAAATAAACAAATTGGCGAAATTTCAAGCTGTTTGTTTCAGTGTTTTGTGCAAAAATTTTACGAGGTCGCTAAGCTAGGTCTAAGAATTCAGAAGTCAGGAATTGGCAAGATGCAGCAGAGCCAAAGGGCGAAAGCGGCAGCAGGAGAAGCAGCAAGGAAGGCTCTATTAAACTTACAATTGTTATAAATCGACAAAAGAGACGTCAGACACAACGAGAGCGAGCGCGATAACATTAATAAATCTTAAAGATAAATAGTAGCTTAGCATCATTTATTACAAAAGTGAAAAATAAGAAGAAAGACTCGGGACACTAATTGTCGTGTATGAAGATGAATGTTTGCAAGTTTCGGTTCATATTTTGAATTTTCTCAGCGCACCACACAACGTTCATCTCCTATTTACTGGAATTCGCTTAAAACTCTATAATATATCGCTTTTCATGCGAGTTTCCCTTCGTTTTTTCATTTCCTTTCAAAATGCTGCTGCCAAGAAAAGGTATTTTTGGATTAAGAAACTTCGTGTTTCCTGCAAGCTGCAGAGATTTAGATTGTTCATTGTTTGATCCATCTGCATTGATTTAAATTTATGTTAATGCTTTCACTAGTAGATTTTTGTTTTCAGGCAAGTCTTTTTCTTTATAACCGCGTGGAATTTTAACGGTTACGCACGAATTCGACTTTGATTTTAGTGCCGAAAAATGATTTATTGCTAATAGAATTGTTCTAGTTAACGGAGAAAGAACAACAAGGATATTTAGAATACCTTTTTATAAACGCTACACTCAGTTTGTAATTTCCAATCAAACCAGAAGACTGCGAAGCATATCATTTTAAGAAACGATTTTCAAAATATTTTGTACCACAAGGATTACTTAATGAAGATTTAATAGTGACGCTTCAGGATTATCAAAGGATAATCCTTTTATGCTATCCTCTGACCTACTTTATAATTAATGCGCCCCACAATGTTCGAACTTGGTCTACGACGAAATTTAATTTGAAAAATCGACCACTTACCACTCTGTTAAAGTTTGTAGATGCCGGTTGATGAACTTTTGTCGCGGAATGTATATTTCTTGGCAAAATTTCACGTAATGAACCACTTAATTCCAAGGAGGGCTCTTTAACCTCCCGGATTTCTTTGATTTTTTTCCGGGAAAGTTCAGTTTTACATGAAGTGATGTACAGAGGGACGGTTAAAATATGTGTCAGGACGATACGCCAGGGTATCGCGCTGCTAGAGCTCGGAGGGAGAAAAATATTAAATGATATTTATACATCACATTTTCCCTAAATCTCGAAAAATCCCCGGACCACATAACGGAAGTAAATAATTCCTTCACGGCCCACGTCGACCGCGACGTCTCCAATGCTTCGTCCCATTGCCAGAGACAACTTGATAAAATGATTAAGTGCCACAGGGAAAACCTAAAATATTGGCAACCCTCCGCTTTCTCCGGGTTTCTGGGAAGAACTTTTTTATTTTTTGGAATAAGAGACATATTTACAGCACCTAAGCATTGGAATACTAACGAAGTCTTGGTACTTTATTCACATCTACAATCGATATTTATAATTTTTTCTTAAATCATCTCTTATACAAACAGAAAATGTGTGTCACTAACTGTGTCTCATTTATTTTGACGAAGTATGGCTTTAACAAGCGTTTCTCCTCCTATGAAGTCTTGCTTGGATATGCTTTTCCTTGACGAGAGGAGATATTCATTTTTCATAAATTGCCTGTACTAAGTATATTAATAAAAACACTAAAATCACTTATTAAATACATTGATACTTTCATCATTTCTTTTAATAGTAGGTATACCAATGCTTTCATGAATAATTTACAGTACGCAATTTTTGATTATCGCAGCAATTTGCCCTCAACATACAATATAAAAAACAAACAAAGCTTATATTCCTCATAAATAATTTTCAATGTTCTTTAAAGTGTCTCAAAATAAAGCCCAACGCTTCTGACAGCCAACAAATGCAAAAAAGAAGGGAAAAATGTCCAATCCATGCAAAAAAAAATTATAATATTTTTTATATTGCAGGGAACTTTATTTACTTAGGGCATTTTTTGCGACGTTTCCATGTCTGGCAGTGTGAAACATAGTAGGAAAATCAGGGACAGGCCGAGTTTTTTTGTTGAATTTTGTATTCAAAGCACATTTAAATGTCGAGTGTCAAGGAAATGGCTTAAAATATGTTTGGCTGACAGCTACAGCCGGAATAATAGAACTTTTGCGTGATATTTAAAAAAGTTCCGAAGTCAAATCATAAAAGTTCAACATTCCCGCCTTGCCACCACCCCTTCCAGTTACCCCCGCTGTTCCCACCTCTTCTATTCTAACCCTACAGTTATTCCTACCTCACCTTCCAGTTATTCTAGACTCACCCACTACATATTTCAACCTCATCCCTTACTTTTTTTTATCCCCCCCCTCACTTCTTATTTCTGCAGCTTTAACTCCTGACTTACCGCGAACCTTAGTTTTAGTTCTCGCTTCACAACTATTTTTTAAACTCCAACAGTACTTAGCCGGAGGATCCTCAGAAATAATTTATCTGGAAGAATTTTAAATTAAGAAAATATTTTCTGAAATGGATTTAAATTGTGGGGAAATGAATTCAAAAGGGGCGATTACAATGAAAAAAGTTTGCTCTTTTAATTTTGAACTGTTACTGGAGCACCCCATAAATAAATCAGCGCGTCAAAGGGGCCTTCTAAATCATTCTAAGCACGCTGCTATTTCATTCTAGAAGCTGAGTCCCTGCAAGATTATTTTCAAATTCTAACCCAGTCTTCTACAGCAATGTTACTTCACTCGGCTCGATCTTGATTTAACACAATTTTGTTTTTTCTTTCTGACATCTTTCAGCTGCTCAGAAAATGTTTTCAATATTTCGTTCAATGATTTTTAAATATAAAGAATTTTATTCAACCCTGTCTCGCTATATTTTGCTTCTAGTAAAATGCCAGGTTAAAGTTTCATAACAGTTATCAGGAGTTATACCAAGCGCCCTACTGCTGTTGTAGGAACATCACTAGCTAAAAATTTCGAAAGTACAGTTGTCAGTTATTGGTATGGGTTTCATGGTCGTTTTGAAAAACTTACAGAATTGATTTTTTTATTTATATTTGGAACTCATGATGATTATATGGTGGTTTTATTAAGAAGAAAATAATCAGTTGGTTGTGATAAGCCAGCAAACTAACATTTTAAACTTGGTCAAAAAGTTTACATCTATGAAGACAGTTAGACTTTATCTTCCTTCTTCAAATATGTAGTATATAAATCGATAAATTTGTTCAATTGCCAAATGGCTCAGCAAAAAACTCTAGAAAATAGGAATTCAGTAGTTTGCTTAAAAGTATTACTGGATGCTTCATAAGATAAACTTTTCATACACTTCAGATGTTACAATAATTTAAGTACTTTAAATCAATTCTTTTTGCTGATATTTCTTAGGGCAGTGTAGGAGTAGCTTTATATAATTTCTGTGACTTTACTGTGGCATCTGCTGCAAGTTTTGTAAGACAGATATATTTTTTCTTGGTTTCTTCGATTTCTGTTGGATGTTTTGCCAAAACTTTGACGTTTCCGCTGCGTACATGATACTGTTAAATATCTAATTCACACGATATCAAACGAAAAGGCAAACCTTTTACAAATCTTCAGTTATGAGAATTGAGAAGCAGAGTTTAGGTATCTACCAGTCAATTTTACAAGTGTTCAAAAGAATAAATTGAATTACTTTATGAGACTTAACTTTGAGCTACACTAAAACGAAATATTTCTAAATGTTTTATTATATATTCTATGATGCTATATTCATAACTGTATGTAATGTTGGAAAATCATAGGAACACAAGTCCCTAGAAGTCAAAAACTAAGCCAAGTTTTAGACGGATTATTTTACATTAATTCATTGCCTTCAACTCGTATTTTTAAGATCGGAATAATAAGGATAAAATTTATAATCTGCAAGTTAGAGCAGCAAACAGAAGAGCAAATACAAAGCTGTTAAAGGATATGCTCGATATGCGATTAAAGTAATTTCGAAGTAATAATAAGTTAGAGTATTAACCCCTGGTTATTTCAGCAATTTCCTCTTTTATAATACATAGAGGAACTCTTCGAGTTGAAACGAGGGCGCGGCGGCGGTGGTGGCGGCGTTAGCAGCAGCGGCAGTGGCGGCGTCGATGTAGGAGTTAACTCCTAAGTAAGTTTCAAGTTGTATATAGAATCCTGTTTAACCAACCCCATCTGAACAACCGTAATAACTTTAGAGTTGTGCGCGTGAATTACATTTCCATCAAACTTGGGGATTTACTTGGAAAATTTACAGACTTGAAATATGATACGTTATTATGAGAGTAAATAAATCTTGCGAGAGTTTTCACGGCGCCGCGTCACGGGCCCTGACACTGCCTAAGAAAAAATGAGTTATATAATATATTGTGTAGGTGTAGGGCCTTTTTAAATAAAACGCTGGGGTGAATTTCTAAAGGAATCAACGCTGTAGCGGCGCCAGCTAAAGGATGGCAAAGGCGGGAATGGTTGCTATGACTGTGACGAAATAAGTACATAAGTACTATTAGGAAGAAGGTTTAATAATGCTGACGTCTTTAGGCAATTTACAATGAAAACTTGTTGGGAACATAGACTCTTTTTTTAAATATATATGAAGATATCCATAGTCCTTTCAAATTTCCAGCGTGTAGATTGTAGAACAAATTTTGATTCACCACATGCTTAATTTTCGTACATGGAAATCTCTTGATAGCATACCACGTACTCAAAACGAGGAAATAATTCAGAAGATGTTCGGTGAGCTGACAAATCAGGGCAGATCGTGGCTTCAACGTACACAACAGGTCACGCATAATGGTTTAGAAGACCGAAGTTTATTGATGAATCAATTTAATCTCCCCGAGTGGCATACCTCCTAGCAGCACTATCCCTAAGTGTGATGGCTTCCCTTGAGACGACGGCGACGGGTCGTCACACAAGGTCAGAAAGTTGTATCTAATTTTACACGATAATCCCGGAGCTTAATGATAAATTGCAAACCCGAAAGAAGAAGCGAAAAGAGTGTTATAAATGGAGGCCTTAATAAATAGTGAAACCCTACACGAAACTTCCTGTTGGAGAACAACGTACGCATGCACATAGGCTTTAACATAAAATTATTCCAGGACTTTTGAATAAGCGAAGCTTTTTGTAACCCGATAGACTGTACATCTAGACGATACATAATAAAACCATGGAGTTAAATCGTTAATGCTTAAAATCTGCCTGGCAGGTTTCATCAAACAAAACAATATTTAGTTGACTTGATGGTGATATTGAAGGACGCAACGTAAGAGAAATTAAAGTGTTGTCGCTTACTACTTGAAAGTTTACTGACAATGCACCCGTTTTACAAAGAGATATTTAATTGAGTTCTAAGGACAACGCGAGCGTAACGTAACCCGCAACAATAAAAGGAAATAATACGAAATCAGCTGGATCGGTTTCAATGGGGGATATAAAGACGCAAGAGCTTAAGCTCAATCATTATCTGTTTTATTTATTGATTTAGTTCAATTATTTGTGCGGAAAACGGTCTCCACGAGTCCGCTAAAAGCTCTTTTCCAATTACATTCCGCTTCGTGTGGCATTTAGATAACAATCTTCCCCGGAAAGATTAAAACCGATCGGTTATGTTGCCAAGGCATCAAATTCAATTTATATCGAATGCTAATGCACTGTTGATATGGTGTAGGGATTTATCCACCAAGCTAAGATAATTAATAAATTGTCTCTGCGTTTACCAGTGTTAATGTAGAGCGCAAAAGAGAAAATTCCGAAATTATTCCAGGCCACCTCTTTGCAGCCAACGGAGCTGCCCCGCACCCTTCTTTCTCACTGATAACATATAAACACGATGTAATTGAATTATGTGCGCTATCTACGTCCCTCTGGGTTTGTGGTACGATAACCAAAATAGATACGGATTTAGGTAATCTTAATGGTGCCCAAGGTATAACATTTAGATTTATGAAATGTTTGTTTGCTGAGATTTTTTTCATGGACCGATTATATTTCCACTGTCAACTAAAACACGGAGTTCGACTAGAAAAGAGTTAGGTAATGTTGAAGCCCACTATTTTAATTTTAAAAATAAAACGAAGATTCACTGGCACTAATCACGATATCTTAGAATGTTCGTTTAAATCAGTTTAAATTTATTTATTAATTTAAAAACTCATTTTGGAGGCCACTTATACAGTTTATCTTCAATTTGATTTGCTATACGATGGCTGGGACACTTACTCAGGTTCAAAATATCATTTTTATCTTGTAATATTAGACTATATCTTCTCTTTTTCGGTGATGTTTGCTTAAAATTATTTTATTTAGTTTTTACGAAATGTTGTGTTCCAGCTGTAGCACAATTAAAATGTATCTTACAATAAACAATTATTATTGCTTGAAACTGCCTCCGTAAGCGCAGCCCACACCACGTTACTTTTGTACAAATAGATAGCTGGGAATTATTTGGTAAACCACCTCAACTTAGTTTTAGTCTATGTATATTAAAAACCTCTTGATTTCCTTTATTTTGTATTTCAATTCAAACTATTCTGTTTTTCTTATCTTTTGATCATATTTTTACAAAATCATGTTGAGAAATTACTTTGAAAAGAGAAAATTAATTTGCCAATCAACACTTGATTAAGCATTTTTCAATAAGTAAGTGAAATTTTACTATCCTAGCGCATCCAAAGTTTCAAAAACCAAAAACTTCAACATCTAATAATATTGTCACGATCCTCAAATATAATTAAAACTAATGCAAAATATGTTGCATTGGTTTACTAATAAATCATAAAACCTTAATGATGTTACATAATAAGTTTAAGAAACTATATAAGTACTAAAAAATACACAGAACTCAATATTAAATAGAATTTTTGCATAAACGTGCACAAAACCAAAATAATATTTACTGTTTATTTTCACAACATTTGAGAAAAAGCGTGACAAATCAAGATGATTTCCTTTGCCACGAAAAAGCTCGTATTGAGCATTTCTTTTGAAACGGAGGATATCATCCAGCGTATATGAAAAACTGGATAGTGCAGATATCTTCGGCGAAGGCTGTTGAAATTCCTTAGCAAGGAAAGACATCTCCGAGCGAAAATGATCTCTCAACGCCAGCGAATTATAATATTCTCTCTATCAAAGCAATTTAGAATTTAGGAACGTTCTTGCCTGTGATGGCGAGACGCTCAAGGGGAGGTGACGAGGCTCGCTTCGCATCATTATCGGCGATAGATTATCATGGAAACCGCTTAAAATCCAAAGACACGCGGGTAATTTCTGCGGGGAAAGCCGAAGACGTGCCCGGCTCATGTAGAACCCCTTCAGCGCATCCCTAAGTTCAAGAAACGCGTTCTCAGAGAGAGAACTTCTTATAAGTAATCCTGCAGCAATTTCACCACAATAGCGGAGGCTCGATAGCTAAGTGCCTACATTTTATAACGAAAGTCAAGCTATGAGTTCGAAAATTATTCCCAAACCTTCCAGTACAAACTAACTTTAGATAGTTGTTATGTTAATCCACTGAAGTGACTGATAACAAAACAAACTTCTACTTCCCCCTACTTAAATCAATTCCCCAAGCTTCACTTGATCAATTCCAATCAATACTCTAATGAGGTATGTAATGAAGTGGCTTCATCACGGAACTAATCTAATATTTGAGAAGCTCGCCTGCAAAATATCGCTCGAACAAAACGCTCAAAAAGCCGGTACAAACTTTATTATCTACAAAGAAAAACCTATAACAGCGTTAGGGTTCATTACCATACACCACTCGAAACCACGTTCTAACTGGAGAAAGGTTAAGACTCTTTAATTGGCAATTACAAACGGAATTTTTGAAGAAGCATACTTACGGCCTCTTTCACTTTACAAAGCTTTACTTAATAGGAAACGACTTTAGCCATGCGAAATTACCTTCAAAATGTTAAATTTAAATCGGTTGCATTAATTCTCCATTGAAAATTAATATCTCATCTAAAAATAGTTTAGGAATCCACAAGGATTTTTATTTTATGCATCATTGCGGCATCAAAGTACGGTTTTAAAAATCCATTAGAAATCTAGCTATGCAGCAATATGTCTTGCAACATAATAGTTTGAATAATATTGTGCTTTGCGTGCCATTCCTCAAGGCTTTGAGAATGAAAAATGAAAGAAGAGGGTTTGATGTATTAGTACATTATTGAAAATTCAACATCCTTTAATTTTAGGGTATAGAACTTAATTTGTGGAAAGTACTGTTTGTAAATTATACAGTAATTGGCATTTTCGGTAAAAAGAAATTATTAGAATTCATCAAATCTATCTAGGATCACCGTAAAAACTAAAAAAAGTGTTTTATTCCATTATTTACTATTGGCACTTTCCACTGACTATTTGAGCGTACTTTTAAAGGAGTAAACATTATTTTACCGTGCAAGCCTTATGTTTAAAAGGAGTAACCATAACAGACAAATTGATATTTTAGTACTTCTACTACACTATTTTTGGATTGCACATATATTTCTTTGATTACTATTTAATATTTATTTAGATTTTTCAGAAAATGGTGTGCTCATAAATATATTGATTTTTTTTATCATTTCAAACTTGTACCTCTAATTTGCACTACTATTCCTTTTCCTATTATATAAAACAATATTAGTAATATTAGTAATGTTAGTTAAAAAGTAAACAACACACATTGTTTTATATATTATTACTTAAATGAATTATTTCGCTTACACCGACTTAAGACTAGTGTCTTCAAATTTCAATTCTTAAAAGACTTTATTTTATAAATCATCTTCTAATATTATTAGACTTCTTCATTTCAGTAGACAATTCCTAGGTTTTGCATAGCATCCTGATGTGATATTGTCAAAATTGTTGAATCTTCTAATATAGTGTGTCGAAGGTGGCAAGTAAAGATTTTTGCCAACTGAAACAAAATCCTTCATATCAAAATGCTTCCATTATTTTGATATTAGGCTGAGGTAGATGGTAGGATTATATGAGTAGTTCAGTATACTAAGAACATTATATACTTATATATGTATGAATATTAGTCCAAAGATAAATCCTTAAGCAATAATTTTCGTATAACTACCAACAATTCATTGAGCATCTAAAAATTATATATCAATATATTGAAGAACATTATTTGAAAACGGTACAGAATGCTAAATACATCGGAAAATTGGAATAGGAACGCAAAAGATCTAAACGTATCATGCATATATACTTATTTATTATTGTTAACAAATAAAACCAACAAGCTAAGCAATCATAAACATTAGCGAATAACAAATAAAATGGTCAAACATTAGGATTTTAAAGGAAATACTTATAAAATTAATTCAGGGTCAGATATGGTTATTAAAATTGAAATGTCCCTACAACCCATTAGTTTTTTATTACAAAATTAGCAAGCATTCTGATTTCAGAAATACAGACATTTACCCAATTTGATCAAAGTTTTAATTCAATATTCTTTTTCCTGCGAATCAGTTCTAATAATGAAGTCTCCTAATATTGCTTTCTATAGATCACAACAAAGCTTCTAGTAAATTTCCTCGTGCATCAAACAACCATTTTGCCCAACACAATCAATAAAATAGGCCAACGCAACGCATGCAATTTGTAGCGAACCATAAGTTTGATGGAGCTGATCCACTTGGAAAAAGGAAACTTATGATAATGAAGTCGGCAATTTAATAAATCTCCTTTTTTCATAAATAAAGCAATGAGGCTTCTCCTCGTGGTGTTATTCTTATGTAAATCAACTCACATCACTTTTGACAAGCTATTTATGATAGCCATTTAGTCGCTCAGTCATTTTTCTCTAAAGATGAGTTTACAGTTGGAATTACAAAAATATGCGTAGCTTTTTAAACCATCGACTAGGTGGCAACGATCCCTAAGCGAAATGTATGCGACTTAAAAGTGGGGCAAAGCTCCAAACATAAAACTTCTCTACTCCATATACAGAGCGTAGAATTTATTTCCGAGCGATGAAAGATTTCTGATGGCCTTTTCAGCGCTTCCGGAGCAAAAAATAAAAGAGAAAGTATTTTCTTTCTTTGGACTCAACTAAAGGCAATTTCAGGTGATGCTTCTAGCCGGAAGTGTCGTGGATAATTTTCTATTTACGGTGATAGTTGGACATCTGAAAGGGAACGACGCGCAAAGTCCAGGGTGTATAAAATGTATTTGGAAGTCGGTTTTTGTTTACTATTGAGGCAGTTTGTTCGAAAAGGCGTCTTTTTTTCATGATTAACTTCTTACCACGTTTTTGTTTTCTATATCTAATGTAAATAAAAAGCAAGTTTTAATGAAGGAAACAATCAATTGCAACAGCTTGAGGTACGAACCTAATAGCGACAATTAACAAACGATAGATCAAAGCTGTGCGGCACATTAACGTCATTAGAGGAACAATCTTAAGCTCACATGACATCCGCCATTATCGTGTGTGCCAAAACTCGTACCCTAAACAAGAGATTAATTGTATTAATTAGATTTCTTACGCGCATTACCCAATTAATCTTAGAATTGGATGATGAGACCCTTTGTGATTCGATCCGCAGGATTCAAGGTTCTAACCGTCGCCGATCCACACTGGGTCGTGTCGTGCCACAATGCTCCCTTCCTACCACCTCGACTCAGATACTGCTTATTGTGGAGGGGTGACTCGAAATGATTCGATTTACTGAGGATTCAATCAAAATTGTGCAACCCTTGCAAGAATAGAGTGCGGAAAGTAGGTTAACAGAGTGCAAAGACGAATGTATGTAAAATCTGGAATTTACCTACTTGTAGCTGGGTAGGTACATCTCTATACATAGGAAGCTCGGGTTTCTCCTCTCTTAAATTATCAATGAATTTGCCATGAAGGAACTACAGCTACGCTACAGTAACTCAGTATCAGGTGCAGCTCTCTTTCCTCTTTCGACATACAATTTTAATAAAATTGCAACTTTGCCAAACCTAAATCATATCCATAGTGAAGTTGGTGATGTATTTGGTTTTTATAGCCTCTTTAAGTAACTGTTAGGGTGATGAAATTCGAGTTGAGAAAACTTTTATTTAATAAGTTATGGAGGAGGGTCGGTGAAAGCAGTTCGGTTGGGATAAGGTAGGTAAGGGTGGAGCAG
This sequence comes from Helochares maculicollis, assembly GCA_033557835.1. Taxonomy (NCBI): domain Eukaryota; kingdom Metazoa; phylum Arthropoda; class Insecta; order Coleoptera; family Hydrophilidae; genus Helochares; species Helochares maculicollis. The sequence continues at coordinate 45,615 of JAWQRO010000198.1, forward strand.
TCGCCTGGACACAACGACGGCCACCAAAAAGAGAAGGCCCCCCAAGAGCTGAAAGGCTTGGCCGGGGCCTAAGGCCGGCCGGATAGGGCAGGGACCATATAAGTAATGCGAAATCTCTGGTCCGGAACGGTCTGCCTAAGTTATGTGGAAATTTGTAAAGAATTTAGTTTAAAAGTTGGGCCAAAGTTCCCTTATCAAAGGAGGTCCAACCGGTCAGCTCTTTTATTGGAAATCCCATACATCACCGAGGGACTCGAGACAAACTAGACTAAGTTTAAAAGAACAACATCAATCACCCTGCCTTTGCTTGCCGCTAAAGTTTCACTTTGAACTTATAGTTCCGTAAACAGACTCAATGGTGTTCAGTTACTAATTTTGAATGATCGAATCTATTGACCTATAAAACTGTCATGAACTCTTTCAGATTTTTCTCCACTAAACACAAGCGCTGCTCTTAAGCACGTGAGCAGGTGTCAATTTCCGCTTGACATCCACTAAAGACATTTTACATCCAGGAATTTTATTTTTATTTCCCCGTCAAGTATCTTTTTATCTACTTCTTAGAAACAGTTGCCTCTGAAGCGCAACTAGGTACGTCGTACGAATCCCAAAGGTGTCAGGGATAATTCGCTGTTTACTCTGATTACGGCGATAAAACGAACTGAAGCCCCGGAGCATATTTCAAAGTAACGATACCGATCCCAGAGAGCAGCGAAGAACAGACGGATATTTTTTCTTCTAAAACTATAAAAATAATAAAACGCCCTTGGGACAAGCTAGCTGGGCCGTAGTCGAGTCATTGCCGGACCGATTCCGACCCTGGGTGGGGGATTACCCGAATAGAAAGTTAAGCATCGCCCCGCGCTGCGCCGCACAACGTCGTGCCACGCCAGGCTCGGTAAGTCATTTGTTATAATTACTAAACCAAAAACAAGGAATGGTTGGTCTCCCTCCGCAGGTTTTATCTGAAAATTTATCGTTCGGCTCTCTACTCCTATTCCCAACATTCTACAAATCCTGGTAGCTACAATTTAGTTCTTTTTATCCAGGATAATGTAATATTATGTTCCGCGGTAAATCTCGCGGCACGTTAAAAACATATTTCCCTTTGTTTTAATATATTTTCTGGCTTGCTATAAACTGCTAAATCCCAAAACAAATTGCGACTTAAACTTTGCATTGCTTGGAGCAGGGTAGCTGGGACCATTATAAGATCTTTGTTCGTGCCATCTTTACTCCTACGATTTTCGTTTCTGAAATGCTTACTTTATATACTTATTTTGTGTTTTTCCGTTTGAAAACGTTTATTTTAACTGGCGATTTGGATTATTATATTAAAGTTTTAATTATTAACAGTTAAATACATTAATTGCATTACTAAATGTAGGTAAATATTTCAAACAAATATGCTTATCAAAATTGGTGTTATTAACTTACTAGAACATCGTATACAGTCAAATAACAACAATAGGCAGTACATAGCTAAAAATTAATTTATATTTTTACATATTTTGCAACTAATTAGTTAATTTTGCATTAATTTTTTCCAATGTATATTTTGATTTGCCATTTCGAGTTTACTACAACAGAAGAACATTTGTTAAGCCTTAAACAAATCAAAGTTTTGTTCGTTCTGTAATAGAAATAATTCCTGGAAAACAGCTTTTTATTGAAAATTGACTTCTAGCTCATTGATGGAATATTTTATTTGGTTCTCCACAAAAAAGGTGTACCATTAATTCTGTCATTTATCTTGCAATATAAGATTTATAGCCATGCTTATAAACCAATAAATACATACGATATAGTTTACATAAATGGTTCGTCCTTTGAAAAGCATAGTGTATTTACTAGTAGCACTTCGTCTATTAATGATGCAACTAACGATTCAACAATTTAATCCACGTGAATTTTGCGACTTAATTTAACTAAATCAGAATAAGTAAATAAACATTTCATCGTTTAAAGAACTATTTGACTAACATTTTAATTATATAGGTGTCAATGTGCATGAAAATAAATGGTGACTCTCTTACTACTTGAAATGATTTTGACCAGTTTGTATCTTATGAATAAAACAGCATAGAGAGCAAATTTAGATTCATTTCAGCAGAGACTTTCAGATGCTGGGTGTAGAAAAAGGTTCTGTCGCTACGCTTTTTTATTTTACCTCTAAATTAGCATGTAAACTATCAATTTATTTCGCTTTAGTTAACAATCTATGAAAGTATTATTCATATTTACGCAAAATTAAAAATATGACATACTACTAAAATTTTTACAAAATATAAAAAATAGCAAAGGAGTTTAATAATTTTTTATTAGTTCTTCCCTTTACAACATAGGCACTAATTCTATTGGATTTAATCATTGAATAGTAATGAAATCTGGGGCAACAGTTTTAAATGTTTGAACGTGCCACGCGCTCTCCTAGAGATAAATTTTAGTAAAACAGTCGACAGTGTTAATAAAATAATGCAATGAAATTGGTTTTTTCTTGCACCGTAAACGGGTAAAAAATTTTCTAAATTAAGTTTAATGTAGCTATTAAATCCACTAGTAAAACCAAGAAGCTCCGATAAAAATGACAGTGATCACAAACAATATTTACCTATTGCTATTACTAATTGAGTATATGGCCTACATTCCTAACGAAAATATGTAGTTTATATATATTTATGAACTACAAATATTTGAATTTCTAAACAGCATTCAATGTCCATATTTTAACTTGCTAAATACAAACAGCTGGCCGCCTCTCAGGGCGGCTGCAGCATCGCCGTCATCTCCTTCGTCTTCATAGTCCATAGGCTCACTTCTTGGCAGTGTATATTAGCAAAAATAAACAAACGATCTTTTAAGGACGGACGTATTTATTCGGGCGAGTTTTACTTATTAAACATTCCGACATAAAATATGTTGTTCTTTAGTGAAAGCAAAGGTCCTGCCTTAAAATTACGTTTTCAAGGAATGTTTCCATTTTCATCTCATTACAATCCGTAAATATTGCAGAATGTAAATTTGTCTTTCTCGGAGGCGAAAATAATTTCGCTTCGCTCGTGCGGCTGATGAAATACGATAATGGACCAATTAAACGCTTGAAAGCTAAAAATAAATTAAGTTATCCTTCCAACCGAATTTTTACCCAAACCCACTATGCATTTCCTCATTTATAGTATGGAATTCTCATTACCCCTTTCTGCTCGCTCAATTACAGTGTTATATATATATATATATATATATATATATATATATATTTAAATATATATAATTAATTATTGTATTTTTTATTGTATTTGATTTGATTGATGTTAGTTGTATGATTTAAACGCTATTTAGTAGCTATAGATGTTTATTTAGCTCTCACTTCTGACGATGCTTCTTGTTAAAATGAAGCGAAACCGTAAAGATTAAGAGCTAAATAAATATCTATAGCTACTAAATAGCGTTTAAATCATACAATTAACATGAATTATATATATATATATATATATATTAGGTTTTGGAATTAATTCGTAGCGTGTGATGAGACATGGCGTGGTTATTACAGTGTTCTGTTTTTACCTTCAGAAACAAATTGATCGTAAACAGCTGTTATTAGATACTGTTTTTACGACGCATCTTATTTTTAATTGTTAATAACAACAAATGGCTGCTATTTAATTATGTCGAAATTTATACCAAATAAAGTGTTTTTGCGGGGAGTTTTGTTACATTATTTTAATATGAACAAAAGTCCTGCAGAAAGGCATCGGATTTTAGTAGAAGTTTACGGTGAACATGCTTTAGCTGATCAAACGTGTCGGAAATGGTTTGCGCGTTTTAAGAGTGGTGATTTTGATTTAGACGACAAGGAACGACCTGGACAGCCAAAAA
>JAWQRO010000199.1:0-49400 GCA_033557835.1 Helochares maculicollis
TATATATATATATTTAGATATGTATGCTACCGGCAAAACAGAAAGTAGCTATACTATAATACAATCTGTTTGCCTTTCAGTCAATGTTTTTATTTAATAGCTCTGACACTTTTAGTTCAAAGTTCTATTTATGACAGCAAATTAAGCAAACTTAATCAATCACTAAGTTATTAGCATTCTCTTTTTAGCGTCTGTTTCTTAATGACATTTTTAAGGAACGCATTGAGTTTACCAATAAATTCATCATTTACTCCAGATAAATTGTATTTCTCATAGACCACCAGATGCTCCTTCTAGGTTTTCAAAATTAAATTTCAATAGATAAAATGTCTGCTCAATTCGCCTCCGCCACGACCCCTCGCCAAAGTAAAGTTTTAATTCATGAATGGAAGTCAATAATAACTCCCCAGTGATGCTCCGTAGTAAAATTCCATCTTTACAGCTCCATTTAGCCAGGCAGGGTTCGGAATCGCAGCCCTCGACTCGACTACATTGTAGAAGTAATCTTTAGTCTTAATATCCACCCTAAATTGCCCTTGATTACCATAAACTTTATATACACAGTTCCTCTTTCGCATAATTCCTCTACAAATTGCCGAAAATCTATAGACTAAGTACTGGAGAGTCTTTTCCGCCTCGAAACTGGGCCAAGAGGAAGCTAATTACAGTAAATAATAAGAAGAAACGAGAAGAGGAGCCGATTTTTCCTCAACAATGCGGGATGTTGCGAGAAATGGGGATGAATGGGGAGAGTTGACTTTATGTCGCCCACTCCATACCAATTTAGAACGACTTTCCCTCCTTATTTATTGGGTAACAGTTTACAAGGACATGCCGAGACTCTTCTCTCTTCCTTTGAAATATGTAATCTATATATCGAGTAGCTCTTCAGGGTTTAGCATCGCACCGTTACAAAGATGTGCGCTTTTCTAAATAATATTAAAAAATCTGTTAATTCAATTAACAGTTTTTTACTCTCAATAACTCTACAACTATTCTTCCGTGGCTCTATAAATTTACAGGCAGCAAACATTAACTATGAACAAAAAATGAAACAAATTGTTGACTACCGAAAGAGTATCAGGAAACAGACATTTGCCTGACAAATACCAAAATCATTTGTGAAACAATAAGAGCTCTAGGATGTAAAAACAATTGTTAGAAAAGAAGAAGGGAGAGGTGAAGCTGGCAAGAACTTATAATGAAAAACAAGTATTAAAATTTAAGCTACTAGAGACTGATGAAATTAGATGCAGAAAATATATTGCAAAGTATCTCTAGACTAGAGAAAGGAATTATTTAATTGGATGCAGCAGGAAAGAGGAAAAGAAAATTAAGTGTTTGCTTATTACAATTAACTAATATTATAAACAATATCCTACATAGTCTTTTCGCATTGGTAAAATCACATCTAGAACAGACAAAACGGAAGCAAAAATAACAAGCCGGCTGTTATTTAAACAGTAAAACTAACAGACACATATATCAATTGAATATGATAAGTTTACACCCTTTAACAGAAAGGCCAAAAATAAACTGTTCGGGTGAGGTTTTTTATTGAAAGCAAAATTAAAAGATTCTGTATGTCGTGTATATGTTGACATCCTTCTGCAAGAAGAATGTGCTGGTTGTGTTAAAGGGCAAAATATCGAAACATTCTTACTGAATATAATCTAAGTAAAGATTAGTACATCAAAACAAAGCTACTGGTCTACTATCAGCTACAGGCTCTGATAAATAATCTTCCAAGTTTAACTTTCAAAAACTGAAAAAATATATGCAGATATATCACCGGGGAAAAAGCAAACATCATACCTCAAATAAAAACAATAAGCTTCTAAACAACTACGCGATTGAACAAACTATGAAAAGGATATAAACAAGGCAACTTAAATTTCGCCAAATGGTGGAATTGAAACTCTTATTGATAAAAAATAAGCTTTTTCATTGTTGTTCATAACATGAAAAACTACTGACGAATTGGTAGCAGCAGCGGAATTATTTCATGGTGGTACCGACAGAGCAGGTTAACTAGTCCGCCCAGAAAAAAAATCAAAATAACAAAATATAAACTGGTTTCTACTTAAGTAAAATAAGAAATGATTAGGAAATGATAGCTGTATTAGATACTTAGAGCTATAATACTCAGCCATCGAAATTAGTGAAAGAATAACTATCATTTTACGAAAGATAAAGAATAGTATAAAATAGAAGACGCAGTAAAAACGTTTAAAGGCAATAGCAGTTCAAGACAAACTGGAATTTCAGGCGAGATGCTGAGAGTAGCAAAACTAATGTCATCAATATCATTAGAAAAATATGGAAACGTCAGAAATTAGCAAAGAAATTGAAAAATGCAGTGATAGGCATTGCTCACAAAAACGCGATTTGGTCAACTTTCACAACTTTAATGGTATAGGGATTTTACATTAGCCCTTAATTCTGTAGGTTTTATTGGATTAGTGAACAAGTTTCAAGCATGTTGACGATATATCTGCCAATTAAAGGTGTTCTCTTGCTTAACTCTTTTATGTAAAAATAGTATTGATCATTTAGGTTTTAAAATTCATATTGATAAAGCAGTGCGTTTGCGTTTTTAACAAACCAGTCTGATGACAGTAACTTGCAAGATAACCCAGAAAGAAATCAAGTATATAATTGTCACGTCTGTACACTTTGTCAGCTATCTTGGACGCTTCAAACATCAAGAGAAAGGTCATAAACCTGTGAAAAGTAGCTAGATTGGTCTCCTACAATCCTGATTTCTGAATAATTTCATCGCTAGGGATGAATTGTGGGTTCTCCCTTGAAAGCAAAAAATAAATTGGTTTTTATCAGAAGTTTTAGCAAAAGAATCAAAGAAACTTTTGCACTGTGAAGAGAAAATGTGGTATCATCCATTGTGAAATTATCTTAAATGTTAGTAAAAGGATGACGATCAATATTAATGACAAGCGGTAATTCTATAAAGAGGTTTATCTCGCACAACTTAACCGCCTTCATATTGTAATTGATGTGAAAATATTCTTAAAATTAACCATATCGCCTTTCACAACGATAATGTTCGTCCACAGGTTGAGTACCGCGTAGTCAAATGTTTACGTCCACTTGGTTAACGATGCCCAAGCATGAATTACTACCGAGTGGCGAAATTTTTTTGGCCGTGAAGTCTAACACTTCCTTAGCTAATGAGATGCAGTAATTGAAGTAGACAGTGACTATTATTCATAATAATCATTAAAGATGATAAATGCTTGATCTTTATGCTGCACTTCTTCATTATGAATATTTTTTAAAAAACACTTGTCTGTTATTCACTAATCATTCTATTTGAAAAGTGATAGGTATAATAGATATGTTTCTTCTGTTAGTAAAAAAGAGCAAGTAAAACAATTTTAAATCTCTATTAACATTAATCAGGTGCATAAATTCATAATATTTTATTAAAACATTCAAAACATGGAAAGGTTTGACTCCTGACTCATGACTCATGGAAAAATGATTGCTTATAACAACCTAATGCGTAAACAGTTTTGGTCGCAATGTGATGAAAGAAAATTGCTTAAACAAAGAAATGGGAGAGCATCAGTGAAGTTAGTTTTAAGTGTCGTACTTTTTGTAAGTTCACAATTAATTTTAATGGGTCATACAAATTTTTTGAAGCTAAGAAAGTGCTGGTTTTGTGCTTCTTAAGTGTCAACACATTCAAATTCGTATATGATGTTCCTCGTTGTCAATTTTTTTGATACGTTGATTTAAAAAAAATAAAAGGATGGAGATTGTAGTTCATAAAGTAAAATTGTACAGTGGTCATCTACATTTGCGAACATAAAGATTTTAACTCATTTTCAACAATGCTTGTTAAATCCTCTCTTTAAATAATATGTTCTAAATACTTTTTTACTAATTAATAATTAAATCGTAATTAACTGTTCCTACATTTTCTGTTGGCTTGTTTTATATGCAAAATTTAAAAGCTTAAAATCTAATAATGTTCGGGAATAATGAATAGATGGCAAAACAAGTTACCGTTCTCTTTTTCGTACTCATCATTCACATACTGTTCAACCATTTCCTCCTCCATATTTCTGCCTAATAACTCGATTTTTACGAACAAAAGCAAACGAGGAGATATCACCTCCACGTCTCGTCGCCGTCGCCAAAGGAAATAAACGGAAATTGTCTGAAAAGCGCATGCAGTTTCCGGTTGATCGCCGTTTAAAGCCACGTTTTCATATTTCAGGAGCGCTTATTTGCATGCAAATCTACAAGGACGGCCCAATTTGTGAAACGATAAACTATTAGTCATGGAGAAATTGCAAAATGCAAATGTCGCAGATAGGAGTAGTAAGACGCATATACATACCTACTTAATATTCCATTTTCTTACAATTTCCACTAAATATGACAAATATGATGCGCCCGTAAAAATCCAAATTTTATTAGTGCAAGTCAGCGCAGCGCTGTTAAGTAACCAATTTCGCAGGAATTCTCTGCAATTTTTAGTTGCAAATGATACAAGAATCTTAAAGCTTAAACCGCAAATTCTATGTAAAACTTTGAAGAATGTTTCGCTGCATCTGGGAAACGATTGTATTGCATCAAAGCTTTTCTTTTACTTAATTTCCAGGACAAACCCAACAAAAAGGATTTATGCCTGTTTACGCCAGTAAGCCCACATAAATTTCCACCCTGTAATATATTCAACTGGGTTAGTCGTAAATTCAATTTGGCTGCAAGCAAGGCCTACTCAATACACAAATGGTGTTTATAGGCAGGCAATCCATTGATCACAAACGGAAATATACATTCCAATTTTCGCTAATGTGAATTTATTATTCTGCTGCGCGTTCACCAACAAAAAACTACCCCCGAAGAGTGAGGCAGACTGGCTCGGGAAGGATTACAATTTTCGCGTCCTTTTTTCCTCGGCCAGGATTAGCAAGTAGTCCTGGCACCCTGGCAACGAAACTCGACAAAACCATAACCCCGAACCTTCTTGACCCCGATTTATCTCCGGGAAAATCTTGAAGCCATCATCGCCAGAGCACAACATCCCTCGACGAGCCCCTGCGCGGGAAGTCTTAAGAATTACGAGTTATTCAAATAAGTTTTTAATCACTTATGCTCACCTAGCGATAAGGGCCTCGCGAAAAAAGAGCTTCCCCCTCGGTTGGTCGTGACAAATAGCCAACTTTTTGTCGGCATAAACACGCTAGAATCTGGCCGCTTTGTGTTGTGTTTGTCACAGGCCACTCGTCGACTGGATATTTATTGTCGGCCGAGAGATTTATTTCTCTGTGGGCCGCGGTTTTTTTTAATATCATCCGGCCGAAACCTCAGCCGCTGCCGAAAAACCAAACGAAGAAGTGAATTAATGACAAATTATGAGACGGACGCGTCGCTTCTTGTCTTCTGATAAAAATCGCAATAAGTCTACTCGCCTCTTGATGTTTGCGTGGGAGTTAAGAGAAAGCTTTGGAGACCGCATAAAACTGCATGTTCTGGTATATCACCTAAATGGTTTAGCTGAGGCCATCTACATCATGTTAGTTAATTTTGTAATAGTTTTGATTTTATATCGTCACCTAGAATATAGGTTTATACTTGGATTCTACTACAACAGTTATTGTGATTTATATGTATAGTAGAGATATTGCATTTAATGTGAGATCTGGATTGTTCCTTCTCAGCCTGCCATATAGATTTAAAGTAATTTAAACTGCATCCTGAGTCGTTAGCTTTAAATAATTATTGTAGGCTAATACATCTCAGTACATGTTTTGGAAAAGTTTGACTAAGATATATAATGCTGATTAAAATTAAGATCCTGATCAGTTTCATTAGCAATAATTTACTACGTAGGCGCCGATAAAGCTTAACTTTCGTATAAGTAAAATTTTTAATTATTGAAATAATTCTTATATTTTCTATACTGTCATAAAATTCATTACCTAAAGCAGTAGCTTACTTTAAAAAGTGGACCAAATATGCAAGTATTCATAGAATAAATTTGATCGATTTAGATGTTAGACTTCTTGAGTTTTCATTCCCCAACTAAGACTGATCGTCGAATTATGTTGAGCCTATATAGGCTTCGAATTTCAAATACCGACAAAATGTATGCTCAGGAAACCATCACGTGGGTTTTAACTGGCTTTGCATGAAGTTTTTTGTTGATGGTTAACCATTTTTTTTTGATGAAGCTGTAACATTTTTATCAAGTTCTTTTCGTTGTGTTAGTAATAATAAATGAAAAAATTTATCTTTGGCGTAGTAGATAGAAGCTGAACATATTTACACTATTTAGGTAGTTGGCTATACAGCCCAAAATGTCTGGTTTTCAAACAACTTTCGGTTATTTTATGCAAAATGACCAGCAAATCATTATAAATTATATTTCGTGTTTATTTTATGGGTGCACTTTTACACTTATGTCAATATTTTTATAACAAATATTATACTAATAGTTGCAAAGCTTTTCTATGCAAAGTTTTGCTTTAATTTACTTAGATTTGCAAGAATTATGCAAAAAAGTCGATAACAGTTGTATAAAAAACTGGGTTCTTTCTTATAAAAAACATGAAAAATGCCACTAGGTCTAAAACGTGGAAGGCCAAAGAAATAATGTGATAGTTACAAGCACAAATCGTCTTAACTATTACTATTTGTATTCTTACTTAGTAAATATTCGATTTTTTTACAACTATATTAGAAATGTAATAATATTTGCAGTACACCATTTTAAGTATTGCTTATTTTAGACCAAAATATACAAACAGAAATTGATGTTTCAGCCATTTGTGTAAGTATTTTTTTTTTTAAATAAAACGTTACTACATTAACCATATACTGTTTAGTGGTACGTTTATTATCCCATTATTGTAAAATAACTCAGTATTAAATTAAATAAAAGACAAAAATCGTTTTATAAGTTTGTCATAGTCGCAAATTTATGATAAATGTGGCTGCTGCTGTGATAGAGTTATCGCTTTTTTATGCAGACAATCCCTCAAAATTCTTTGGAAACTGAAAAATGTCCAATATTTTCATATTATTGGGTAGCTTCCTCTGAGTGAGTACACGAGAAGTGGTTTTTATTTTTGGTAGCTAAAATAGGTGTAAAAATTATAAAAGTTTAATTTCTCAAACATAACATATTTTAAAACCTGAAAAAGCAACTTTTACAGTAATAACTTTACATATTTATTTTGATGCGTTTTGGTAAGCTCAGATTTTAAACATTTTGTTCTTATAATTAGTACTTGGCGTTGATTTTACACTTCATTAATCTAATCTTTGATGGACTTAAGTCAATAATTGCGCGTTTCTCGCAAATATTGTATAATCTAAAAATATTGCAACATGAATTTCATTCAGTCTGTATGAATGTTTAAGGGAGCCGCGAAAAATTGACACGGAGTATTCGAAGGTACATTTGAGGCCAGCTGATTTGCAATACGTATATTTGTTGTTTCAATTCGAAATTTATACCGAAGATCGTCGAAGTGCAGAGGAAGCTCTACAGCGGCAAACATGAAAATTCCAATTAATATTTCAGATAGAATTCCTGGAAATGTGGAGGGTGAGTTTTAGAGAGAGCTGCCTGGCTGCCTATTCAGGCCGGGGTCATGTTCGGGAGCCAGATTGATTCAGAGAATCCGTTGTAACACCACTGTAAACACGGATGAGGAGGGTGCGGGACCTAAGGGGGCGAAGCGAGGCGAGGGTAAAATTCACGCTGATTTCGAAGCCCCGGATCTAATGCAACCCTGCCGTACCCGGAAAGTACGTCCGATAATCGACTGCGAAGCCTTTTAAAAATTTATAGCAACCACGCACGCCACGCGATAATCTACAAATTCTGGCAATTATTGACTCGTATTTAACAATTTAACCGCCCCATTTCGATAAATCACTTTACTATAAGGGATTAGAAAAATTGATTCCCAGCACCTGGAAAACCCCTATTTAAAAATTAATGGGGCCTAAATTCCAGCTTCGCCCTGATGGAAATCATGGTATAACTTTGGAAAGGAAATCAAAAAAGCTGATTACGCTTATTTTGTGAGGTATATGGAAAGGAGCCTTTCCCCTGTTTTCACCCCTTAATATCCACAAGGCAGGCTGCGTTCGCATAAAAATATTTACGAGCTGAGCCCGCGGTGTTCGACTTTAGCAGTTTTCCCAAAAAAATCAGAGTCGCTCGCTAGCTGTATTATATAAAGCATAGCCACACATGACTTGGTTGTAATAGCTCTGCGAACGGTTGACGCTTTTTTTACAGCCCCCGCCCCCTCGGTTTTAGCCGGTTCGCCCCCATTCGCAAGGCATTATCGCAAGCTGTCGCGATATGGTTATTTCTATCTATATCTATCCGAGAGCGTTTTGGGCTTCTGTTTATGTTTTGGCGCGATGTTTTGGAAACTTCCACCCCCGCACTAAACGAGTTGAGAAGATTGATGGAGCCCCGTTCATCCCTCTGTTTATCTAATAATACGTCTTATTCAATTTTTGACTTTGACTGCCTCTCCGCTAGCGCCGTGCCCGCCGACGCTGAGTCGCTCCCAACGCCCTAGAAAATGCTTATGTAATTTTTAAAATGCTTATGCATATTTATCAGCTCGATGCGAGTAGGGCGGATGAAGTGCAACCTTAAGGATTGTATGTTTTATCCACTTTGCCCTGGTTTTATTTGGAGCATGAGCGCAGTGAAATGGCGGTGATGGTTTGGCTTTACTAGCCGAGTAAAATTAAATGTATTGTTTTATTAGTTCTAGTATCGAGTACATGTATTTGGAATATTTGAAGTTAAACTTGTTAAACAGAAAAAGTGCGTTGTTCTTTACACTCAGGTCTAGTTTAATTAAAATATATTAAATAATTAAAAAATGTTGTACTATATATGTAAGTCTTAATTTGACTTTCTCTTTGGGTATTCTAACATTTTTGCATCGCGCTTTGGTCTTTATCGGGTTATTATTTACCTTATTAGAAAAATATATGACACTATAGATAAGGATAGAATTGAATACAAAATAATGTTTGATTAGTGACAAAAGTAAAATATATTTTAGTAAAGCTTCAAAATATTATATAAATAACATAAAATAATCTTTATCTTAAAGGAATCATATGGGATAATTGGTTCGTTTCACTAATTTAGAAAAATAGACAGGACACAAAAGGTTAATCCACGATTCGACTTTTATTGCACTACAAAATTTTAAAGTTATATGTATATTATAAATGTTAATAACTAAAATTTATATTTATAATGAAAAATTATTTTTAACAGTTTTTATATTTGTGGTAAATTTTCTGGCTTACAAATATGCAGCTAACATGGATTTTCAATTTAGAACCATTAGTTCATCAATATGTACTGGGCAAAATATTAATAAATTCCTGTCTTATAATATTAAAACTTATTATGCGCACTAGAAATATATAAACTTTAATTCCATTAAAACAATTAGGAAATTCAAATATATTCTTAAATTATTAAAATGAAGAGAAATTAATATACTGTACATAAGTACTGACCAAATTATGGTTAATGTTTTTCAAAAATAGTTTAATTAGATCAATATTAGAAAAAAACTCTCACAGTTAAAATGAATCTCTTTTTAAAAAATCATATTGTTGGCGTTATTATTCATATTGCATATAATAATACAATAAAATATAACATGGTTGCATATCTAATAAAAGTGTAAGTTTCATTTTTGTTAATAATTACTGGGAATTGAACTGCTCTTTTGAGTTTACATATCAGAAATGTTTCATTAAATTTCTTATATTGAAAATTATAATTTACATTTGCTTACATGTAAAAGTTATAGAAAGTATTTTATTTAAAGTATTACATTTTTGTGGAAAACGAACAATTTATATATTTTAGTAGAATTTTGTAAAATGTAAAGCGTTGTTCAAAACATACATATCCCACCGGTACAAATTAGGAATACTCTGATAGAGCTTTGCTAGGTAAATAAGCCGCTTGCGCTGGTACAAGGCAACTAATATCCCTAGTTGGTTTATTGACCGCTTAGACTGTGTGTTTTATCTTTTATCATGGGCCAAAATTTCTTGGCCAAATGTTTATTCTTGGTAGCCTTCAGTAGCATTCAGCATTATGAGCTACATAAGGCCAAAGAAACCTTTAAACGTTAGATTTAAGAAGCTCATAATAGATAGTATTCTTCTGGTCCCACTAACCATTAAGTATTGACTTCAGTACGCCGTGATCTTCGTAGCCAATACTACTAGAAATGTATCAATTTGTCATTAGCAATCAATTCCATAGAGAACATATTTTAATTTTTACTCGATGAGTTGTTCAGATCTCCTGCTGCCTTTTATTCAATTGACCTCGAACCATTTTGTCAAACTTTTGGATCCATCCAATTGCTTTCAAACGCCTGGCTTCAGCTTCTCGCATCGCATTTATTAGATCTGCATTTTTGAATCAGCCTCATTTAACAGAGCTTGTAATTTCGCTCTTTGCAGCTTCTTGGTTCCCCATTCTTCGTTTTTCCTGCCAAAACCGCCGGTTTGAATTTCTTAATCCAACCAAACTGATTGGTGACTTGCCAAGAGCATGCATTATTCAATTTATGACAAAAATTTGTTAAAATTTTATAACATTTTTTTAAATGATTCCAAAAACATATCAATTTTGTTCTAAAAAAGTAGTTTCCTGGAAAAAACTCGATATTTTCAGCGCTATGACGAAATTATATTGTTGTTTAAAGTTTGCATTGCTATAAATTGAAAGTTTTTGATAAGTGTATATATAAGAAAACGGGGCCAAAATGTTGACAGCTAGATGTATGTGTGAGAATATATCTGTTCAGTATTAATAGATCAGATAATCAAGCAAATAGAGATCAAACAATTTATAAATACATCCCCTCTTTGTGCCAGAGAGTCATACGAAAAGTCCTTTATTATTAAAATCTATTTGCTTAGTCAGAGTAAAAAATCTAAATGAAAGGCATTCAATATTCGACACAAAAAGTATTATTTTACTGTCTGTACGTAGATCAATTTGAAAGCCCTTCATTATTTGTAGAAGTGAAAAGTTAACGATATTTTAGGTATGAATCAATCCGTAACTCATAATTTACTACAGAGAAGCGATGTTCATTTTGAAGTCTTGCAGTTTTAGCATGATCTAAATAATGCCCCACAAAAATGTTGCTTGTTTTCCTCACTTTGCTTTAGCTTTATTACAGTGAGTGTATCCAAGGAAGCCGTGGAGGCCAAGCAGCTCGAGTGCAGATGAGAAAAGAGAGCAGAAAAAAGCGAATTATTTGGTCGTAATTCACGCTCGTGCGACTCGTACAGAAAGAACGCATCTGCATCCAGTCGTAGTAAATTCTCTTTTCCCAGCTAGAAGCAATGTTAAAGCTGGCACAGTGTTAGCTACACCTATATATCGACAGATCCAGAAGCTCCAGCAGCCGACAACCAGCCAGCCGCATCAAGCAAGCACGGAACCCCTCACGAGCCACCCCCGGATTTGAACCGATCGGTTCTGAATGCCGCGTGTATATCCGCACTTAAATCGGATCCATTCAATCAGCGCTAACTACGATCGGTGCCGGCGATTGATTTAGTGCTCCATGGCATCGCGTGGCGCAAATACACACCACCATTCGGCAATTGTCCCCATTTTATCTATTGTTCGTCAGATTAGGGGCTGTAAGTGCGCGTGTTGCTGCTGTATTTCCATGCATGCGTGTAGATAAATATGGTTGTTTATGAAAACATCAAGGCATAAGGCGACAAATTTAGAGTAACCGAATGATTTATTGCTTTCAGTGTCATAGTTTTGGGATGAAAGATTTCAAACGGTGCAAGAGTTCCAGCTGAAATATAGGTTAAAACACTACTAGTAGAATTTGTTGCAATTTCCTCAGATATTCGATATGGCCGATAGATCTTAGAATTAGACATTTATTGGAGACGTTAAGGTTATAATTATATGTTAGAGTAAGTAATATTATTCTCTCAAGACCAAAGTGTAACATTTTGTAATGAAAAGGAAATGTTAATTCACGTGTAAATAGCTTGTTAGTGTTCAGATGACCAACTTCTGTATGATCGTATATTACACATTATCAAACAAATCTAAAAAGATTACGTACAAGACTCTAAGAGTCGAAAGACAATTGCAGTAATTACGATAAAGTGATGATGGTGAAAATAACAATGATGAAAATAAAGACATGAGAACAAAAAAATGTGCAAAAACAAAAGATGTAAACCAAGAAGAAAACACTATTAAATAAAGTATTAGCAAATATTGGGAAAAGAGAACGCGAAGCTGTGAGAGATGACCAAAATAAGTTGGGCAAGCACCATATATATGGAGTAAAGCATTAAAATTGTTGTGGAAGTAAACATCAGAATAGGAAGAGTAGGAAGCATGTTCTATATAAAGAAGTTGAAAGTTTTAGGAGGAAGCGAGAAATAAAAATAATATCAGTTTCTAATAAATCTTGAAGAGTATGCCGACAATAGTAAGGCCAAGATACTAACTTGGAGGTATATACCGAGAATTGGCAAGCTAGAACTAAGTTTCTAGGAACACATGTAAGATGGCAAGAGGATGAATAAAACAAGATCAAATTTCAGGATAGCGAAATTGAGTGAAAAAGTTATCAAGGAAAACTAAGATAGTTGAAAATCTAAAGATAGATCAATTGACCGCTTCAGTCAAGAATCTGAAAGAAAATATGTCATTCAATGTTACGTGGAAATAAATATACTGATTTGTCTTTATCTTCACAGTCACACCTAAAGATGGAAAGGTTTATGACTAAGTAAGAAGATATGTAAGTTTGGACTGTAAGATCAGAAGCATTTCCAAAATCGCTGCAATACGATTTAAAATAAATATCATGAATGTATAACACAGAACCATTAGGATAGATCTAACCATTGGACCTTAATTAGATAAGCTAAATTGTTACTAACTCACTAAAAAATAATTTCCATTTTGATCTGCTAAGTAGAGGCTGTTACTCGTCTCTAGAACTGAAGTCGGTAATATCCATCTCTTAGAAGCAAAATGTGACATTTGATCACCTAAGAAATTTCAGTTGTTGAGTAAGAGTACAAATCAATTTCTTATCGTATTTTAGGTATATTTCAAAAACATTGCTTAGCATGAAACAAATACATTGACTCTTCCGAATAGTAAATTCAGTTTTTTGACTGTCGAAACGTTTTAGAACAAGTAACGTAGGCAATAAAGCACGCGAGACGTCTATCGAATATTATGTCTTTTAATAAAACAACTTTGTTCATAAGTATGCTTTGAAAACTTTAACTTCAATTGTCAGCCTAAATTGCTATTCTTTATGTTATAAGAACATCAGTATATCAATTTTTCTTAACCAGGAGACAGTACTTATGGTAAACAGCATTGGTGTGCATGAAAAAATTAGCTTTCTAAAAAGTCAAATCAAATAACTCAGCCAAATAAGATTAGAAAAAATGCGCTGACCATTCTCATGCTCATTAAAAAAATAGAAAAATATATGTTGACTATGTCTACCTAAATATCATAGTTGTAGATACAACCTAAAAAAGAATGCATCCCTTTTAAGGTATTTCCTATTAGGAAGTAAATTTTAATTTCCGTTTTGATCGTTGGTTTATTTTAGCCATATTGTTCACAGTTACAACATGTGCAATAATAAGAAATAATGTGGGCCAAAGGCTTCTTTTCAATAGCTTCAATTTTAAAATACTACAATATATCATACTTTCGAAAGCACACAATTGATTTTAGTGCAAGCTGATAAGTTATAAATAGAATAAAAAACAAGAATATATTGCACTCAAAAATTTTGTGATATTTGAAGAGCGCCAGAATTGACTTCCTGTCTCCTTTTTTCTTGGTTGATTTTATAGTGTCGGTATATACACAAGTTTACGTTACAAGACGCAATTAGTAATTTAGAGCGATGAAGAAAAACAAACGGAGGCAATTCTGACAGAGACTATTCATAACGATGGGAGTATTAATTTTTATTTGAATGCACAACACCAAGACCGAGAATAATTTATATTGTCAGTCCTCTTTTAATTGGCAGCGAAAACTACCAACCACAGCATTAATATCAGCGAATGTAAAATTAGATTGCAGCTGTAATAACAGAATAAAATCTTAATGCATATTTTATTACGGCTTCACCACTAACTGCTCTCTGATGGTTAAATTTAGTAAACCTTGTACACGCTTGATGGAATTATTATGTGCCAGCAAAAGTGGTGTTTCGTCGCAGGGGGTGTTTGGAAACGAAATTGAAGATTTTCCTTTATACAACGTGAGGCCAAATTATACATCATGACTATTTTAAAAATTTTGATTCAGCAACTAATTATAGGAGAAATAAAAATTTAGAAGAATTACTTAGAGGTAATAATTATGAAAACAATTGGTTGTAGCATACTGTTGTATACCATTGTTCTGTTTACTGCTTAAAGAGAGAGTAAAAAATACAAAATACCAGAAACGGGCAAATTAAATATGTTTTCCAGACTGAGCTTTATACAAAATTCAAATAGAAACATGCAAACAACGAAATATTTCAGAAATAAACGTCCTTTCTAAAGCCGCAACCACAACCGCAACAGTTGATGTAATTAACTCTGCTAGATACAAACGTACATTGAAAACATTCCGCCCATATGTGTGAGCATGCAATTTATTTTCAAATGCCATATAAATTGAATTAATATTCACAATTGGAAGCCTTGACGAGAATCGTATTTTTAGTTCGGCGCTACACATCATAAAATCCAAAAAGGAGTTACCAAGGTAATCGGCGGTTTACTCTCCAAGGATTAAGTTGGTTCCTCTACATTCGCACTTGATGGGCAATTAAAATAAATTACGACCAAAGACAGCAGCTTGAAATCAGGCAATCAACTCTAAACGAATAGGAAATTTGAAGAGAGGGTTTGGAAACCAATTTTCCTTCAATTGAAATACATTAAAATAGAACAAATTGTGTTATTGTTTAAAGAGCTACATCAGCAATACCTTCGTGCATCCAATTCCATTGTCCGTCACGACTTTTAAAAACTAGGTAGGTAGGATTATATTAATCCGATATTGTTGGTACACACAAAACAAAATACATAGACTTGCTTCCTTGTTATTCTATAGGGCAATGTATAAACCGAACTTAATCTGTTTATCTTTTTACACGACATACACGGAAGGTATATTAAGATTTCTGGGAACCGGACTGAGCTACACGCTTTTACCATTTTTCTACAACAAAAATTAAATTAGTTTCATGTCGGTTCTCCTGTTCCCGTTCAAACTAAGTAGGAAAATATTGCTTTTTATCTTGATTTTCCCTCAAAAGGGGAAATAATTTACTGCAGCGGTTTTGCTCTGGTTTTTCACCGTTTCGTTGGAACTAACAATTTTTTTGCTCGGCGGTGTCTGCTTTCCACATTCAAAGTGGACCGAGAACCGAACTGCATTCTCAAACTACAAAATGCAACACACAAATATTGTATAGTGCCGTCTGAGTGAATACTTGCCTAATATTTCATAAACCAATATACGTTTTAAGTACAGGAATGGAACAGAGGGAGTCATAACCACGAACACCTGCATATATTGCAATTCTTAGGTTACGCTTGAGTCAGTAAATGATTGGTTCCCTGACCAATATGGACGTATTGTAGATATTTTTAACAACGTAGCGTTGGCAAAGGACAATAAAAAGCACATTTACGATCATCCATATATGTCAAAATAAAATTCAGCTATACTAAATGCACAGCTTATGTACAATGGAGGCAGGCCAGTTGTACGCATTTTTCACTCATGACTCTTTCTTGCAGAAAATTAAACTGTGGTGAGTGACTGTACACACAACCAGCTATATAAGTAACACGTGTTCCTGGCGAGAGCAAAATTTCGTCATAAAATCGAATGCGCAATAAAATTTCTACAGCTATGCTTCAATATGCAGTTCTTTAGGAGCTCCTCAAGTTTTGATATTGGCCTAACATGTTACTTTAAATGCATTTACTTAATATATTATGTTATTCTTACTTTATACGATTTGAGATAGGAAACTGTGTTTGATTTTGATCACGATAGATGTAGAGGTGGTGAAATTCTTAATCGGTATATAAAATCATCATAATTCTTAGCAATTGTTACCTAGCTTAAGTTTCCTAAAAAAGAATTGTAAATAGATTGAAAAGTGATTATGAACCAATATTTCAGCACTCGTTTTTACCGGCCATGTACGGTGACCAATATAAAGATACTTGCAAAGCACTCAAGTATAATGCGAATCTAAATTGCCAATAACATAGAAATTTCCTTCCATCACTAAGCAAGCAACATAGAACCTCGAAACTTGTTAATTTAGTTGTTTAACCCGAAGGCGGTTGTTTTGTACGTTTCTACACGTGTTAGTGTTCCGGGTGTGTAAGTGTGTATGTTTGGGACGACCGCAGTTCTAATAGAGGCCTCCACGTTGTTTGTGAAATGGCGACAATAACACAGATTTACGTTCCCATCATCCCCCTCGGTCACCTCCCCAATCCAGCCCCTGGCCTAAACTACACTTCCCCATTTGCCTTCATGATTATTTGCCTTTCTGGTCGCTTGCATCAACCCCATAGATGTCCGAGAAACAGTCATCTATTCAAAGCTGTTTGCCGAAAGCTATAACAGTAACCCTTCCCGCCAGAAGGGACCCATATACTTCGCTAAGTGAACGCATTCAAATCCTCTGCCATAATTTCATTATTATCGTTATTTATGGCGATATTTTACAAATTCCTATGATACAAGAACGAGGACTTCGCTGTTGATAATTGCAATATCATAGCCCAAGAAATGCTTTTTTTGCATTAATGTCCTGCAGTTGCTACATGTTTGCACGACCTCCTATTCTACACATTACTTTCCCATATGTGCTAATGTAAATAGGATAATACAAAAAAATTCTATTTGGATCAATTTAGCTTACCTCTCATGTATGATGCGTTGTTTTACCTACTTTTACTTTAAATAAGCACGTATAAAATTTCGACTAGATGAAAGCAGTGGAGGTGATATTTTTCTGGCTCTCATTATTGTAGCTTCCAAATGTCGAACCATACAAATATTGCTCATCGTATTTTTATCTCAGCGAAAATCTAGTAAAAAATGAAAATAGTACGAAAACGTTTCCCAAAACAATTAAATAATGTGCGTGTATATATGTTATAAGGATTTCCACTTCATTTTATATGCATACTTAATTGGAATTCTCCAAATACTGTTTCATGCTTTAATTAATAAAACAATTGTATTTCGACTGCTGTGTTCTGCAGTCTCGACATATATTTGTCGTTTTTCAACTTTCAAGTAAACAATTTTTGGTGTCTCTAGTTTATTACTCATTTTCCTCGTTGAAGAAATATTAGAGATATTAGAATGAAATAACATACTACTGAGATCAAAAAGTAAGGTGAATTTGTTTATAAAATGTAAATTATATAATTATTCTTCCAAAGTCGCACGCAGCCAAGACAGGTAAATACAGTGGTTGCGGAACGATATGAGTCGAGGTTTTGGCAAAAAATTCGCAAAGAACCAATGCAGTATGACATGGTGGATTATCATGATGACGGAACCAAGAGTTGTTCACCCATAATTCCGACCGTTTCAGACGAATATCTTCACGCAAACGACGCATAACGCTCAAATATTTTTTTTTGCCAATTTGGTCCGTTCATAGTGCACAACAACAAGATAATCAAAGAAAACTGTCAACATGACCTTGATTTTTGATCAACTTTGCCGTGGGCTTTGCGGTCTTGCTTCACCTTTTGCACGATATTCGCTGGATTAGTCGGTGGTTTCAGGATCGTATCCAATGCAAGTCTCGTCTTCAGTAATGATGCATTTCAAGTGGTCCCGATAGTCAGACAGTAAAGTTTCATACATACCAATGCGAAGCTTTTTTTCCAAAATATTGAGCGATTTTGGCACCAATCGAGACTTGACGCGTTCGAGACACAAAAAATCCCTCAAAATGGTTTGGACTGAGCCAAACGATATTCCAACACCATCGGCGAGGTCTCAAATGATCAATCTACAATTTTCAAGCGCCAAATCTTTGATTTTTTGGACCTGGCACTCGTTGGTAGACGTTGATGGTCGTCCAGAGCACGGTTCGTTTTCAACACGTTCTCGGCCCACTTTGAACTCGTTGTACCACTTATAAACGCTTCCTGTGCCATAGTTTGATAACCAAAGGCCTTCCGCAACATTTTCAATATATTGGCATAAGAATATTCGTTTCGCAAACAAAATTTGATGCAAGTTCTTTGCTCAGCCATTGCCATTGTAAATTTCAAAAAATTCACTTTTGGTTGCTTACAAAAACACGTGTAACTCGGAGATAATTAAAGCTTTTGACAAAAAGATGCTTGGCAAATGTTATAGACTGTCCTAGCAACGTAAGAAAAAAAATTATCTGCCTTCCTAATACCCGGGCGTTTTAAATGACAATTTTACCTTACTTTTTGATCATAGTAGTATATAATTAAATTTGGCTTCTTTTGTTACATTTTTCTTATTGATTTTACTTTAAATTTAAATCACCACTTTCATATATTTTAGATATGCTTTTATATATGTTTTTATAAAATTATGTTTAATGATCTACTGCATTGTCATTGTCAATATCGTTTTTGATTTTACCACAAATTTATGTGTATAAATCTTGTATATATCTTGTCTAAGTTCGCCTAAAATTGCTTTCTGGTATATTTGCATTATATCTTCTGAAATTTTTTTTAGTGACTTAATCTTTATAATACTTAAAGTTTTCTTCAAAGTTATGATAAAATTGTCAAGATGAAAGCGTATGGCGATTTATAATGAATATATATCTGACCAGGCAATATACGAAAGTATGGTAAGTTGTACAAAAAAGATGTACTAAAGAAAAAAAGAAATGGGAAAATCGAAAAGACAAACGTAAAGTTCAATAAGTAAAGTAAATGATTGTTTAAGAACAAAAGAAATATCTGAAAAATATAAGCGAATGACTGTAACTGAAAGTAGATGTTTTATAGATAAAAGTATAGAACTATTTATTTGTTGTAAATCTTTCTAACTAAATTGAAATACAAAACTATTTGACACGTGCCTTACTATGAAAAAGTCCAATTCCACAAAAACTCGAGAAAAAATATTTAGGATTTATCCCATTATCAGTTAAAAGGCATCAAAACAGACCTATAACGAAAATTATTTGCTGAAATACAACAAAATTATGACTAAGACATGTTTCTAGGTACGAGCACAAACTTTCATAACTTTGTCAAGTTGAATCCTGACTATATCAAGTCTAACATATGGTTTCAGCTAGTTATAAAAATTTTTCTCTCCATCAAATAATTACCCAATTTCTGAATGGAACTATTTTAGTTTGTAAAAGTTTTGCTTGTGAAATAATTTCTCATATGTTAAAAACTCTGCAGTCCTGACAATTTGATTTTGGCAAATTGCATCTTCATGTCTTAGCAATAATTCTGTCGGGCATTTATATAAATTGCAGCAAATGTTCGAATTTTGCAAGAGAATTTATTTATATGAAGCTTCGCTAAAGATAGAAGAAGGTATATATCGTCTTTAGAGAGAATTCTTTTTTCTTAAATGAAAAAGGTGTTTAGCTAGGTAGCATCTAACGATTTATATGTTATTTAACAAATCAATAAAAAGTAAAAGTTATTGAACTCTAAGTATAAATATGGAAAATAAAAATCATAATTTTGAAAACCACATCTTTCTATTCTTTCAGATAATCATTGTTGGGATACGTAAACCACCCTTCAAAACCGTTATTTCCAAAAAGCGTCACCAACAAAACTGAAACACTCGCAATTGGACAAGAGACGTAGAATAAACATGTATTCTGCAACAATGAGACTGAACTATTGACATAAATTTACTATACCGATAGTATAATATCTTTTCAATGTGTTTTTAAATTTACACTTTTCCTGGTTTAATTTTATTGATTTTCATCAAAACAAATATTTATGCCCTTCTCATACGGGGTGTTTCTGCAGAAACAATTTTTTATCGCTTAAAAAGATAATTTCGCTCGAACAAATTATATCGAATTATTTCAAGTCTATTCATCATGTTCAAATAAAGCGAGCAAGGAAAGATGAGGAACATGGAAGCGGAGCGGTGGAGAAGGGGGTTGGACTAAGGACTGTTTGAAGTAATATCCTTTAATTTCTCCTTGTTCCTTCTCTCGTATTCTTTCCAGTTGGTGGAGCAGTCTCTTTCCAGGCGACTAAAAATAATAATAAGTTAAATTGATCCCCTTTGAGAAAACTCTTGAAGAGTTTCGTGCAATTAAAACACACCGACCGAACTCGATTCGCCGCCGATGAGAAGGAATTTTCCCCTTCAGCGTCGCCGCGCCCTTTCTCTCTTCTCCCTATCCCTCGTCTTGGCGGGCTACGCGGGCGTTCGGCCGCCCCGAGGATAACAGAGCGATGTTAATTAAAATTAAATAGACTCAGATGGTCCTTAAAGATTTTACAACAATCGGAATAAAATTTACGGGCGATAATAAGATGTTTTGTGAGCAAGTAATTAAAACGAGCAAAGTGAGGAACGGGTAGTGGTGGGTTCCCTTTTGGGGTGAGTACGGAAAGTGAAGCAGACTTGCGGATTATTGACAATTGCCAGGGTTTGGTATTTCTTATTTAATCGGTATGGGGATTGCCGTTGAGCGACTCTAGAAAGCATGTAGAATACGAGGACGAGCAGAAGAGTAATGAAGGGAGAGTTCTTACATGGGATGATCTGTAATGGCAAGGAAAGGCGAGTGCAAATAATCGAGGGCAAGGAACGAAGCAAAGCGCCCTGAATGGAAAGCATATTTTTGGAAGCTGAAGAATGATTTGAGTAAAAAACGCTACAACAATGTAGCTAATGCGCATATTGCCCCTTTCTTATTAATTAGTCCTAGAAGTCGTACAGTGTTCTAGTTCGTTATTAGTTCCAGCCTCGTCGTGGCCTAAGTGTGTAATTCAAGAATTCTTTACAACTTAATCCACGTTTATCGCCATTATTATTTGATGAAGTAATTATGTTTTAATTTCGACAAGTTGGAAACTTGTATAATTTGCTATTGTACTTTGTTTCATCTAATTTACCAAACACAGCCCTGTAATTTTAGGTCCTTCCTCTATTTTAGATGAAATAAGTTTCGCCACGAAATCATTAATTGTAATTGAGGAAGTTATGACTAATATAAGTAATTTTGCTTAATTTCTATAGTTATTTGATGTATTAGAGATTGCTGTACTGTTTTGACCTAACGACAGGAAATATATTTTAATTTGTTAAATTCATATGCTAGCACACTTCCTAGAATGATAAAGCAGATTTTAAGGATACATTTTTACAATAATATAAATCAGATTACAAAACTAAATCAATTCATTACGAAACTATTTGCTATTTTGTTACTTTGGTAAAATTGAATCAAATACCAAAGAATGTCGAACCATTAGAAATCTCACTAAAAAAACTCACTGAAGAAAACTGCACATAGTAGATTACAATCAATTTGCTTACAAATAATATTATAAGATAAAAAAAGTAGCTGTTAAGATGCTTCCATAAAACTATAAAGTAGCAAAAAATCTCAAGGTACTTAAGAGGGACTCAAGCTATAATGTCATAACTTAAATAACACGATAAAAAATATGCTAGACGATACGATGAAGAGATATGACAAACATGTCCTGTTTTACCTCAAGAGATTATATTCGCGTACTGGAGCCAGCAGACAGAAATATATGTAATTCATGATTCATTTAAAGCTTACACACATAAATATTGTAATATAATATAGAGAGGGTGGACGAAAACGGGGTGTTTTTAGATTATATGAATTTATCCTTCAAAAGCACGTTCAATTTTTGACAGATTTATTATTTATTTACAGGGCGGATTTTGGTCGGTGTCCCAGTAAATCTTCATGAATTTTTATTGAATATTGAGTTTTCCAAGTGATTGACGCGCTCTCCGTCCCTCACCCCTATCATCGCCGCTCCAAGCGCCCTCCGCGTTCCGCAATCGCTGGCTGTTCACATCGCTGAACCAGCGATTTAGCTTGGCTTTCCCCGGTACGTACCGTCGATTAAATTTTGATAACACCTGCCGTCATCGGATATTTAAATAAAAATCTCGAGAGGTTTGCGTTCGACTTCTTTGAATTTTACAGCAGCTTAAATGTACATCAACCATTTGCATAAACCGCCCCCTCTGTTTCGGCTCAGTTCTAGCCATCGCTCTGCAATTTTAGTAATTAATTGTAAATTTAGTCAAATTACGGCCCTGTAAGCGAATGTATGTCCAGAGCCTCTCTAAGCGGGCTAATTGTAAAGGCATCACCTCCCTCCAATGCCATCTCCGTCGATTAATTAATTTACTCAGCTGGGAAAAGTGGTGTTTCTCTGGATGCTGAAGCGTTGTAGTTGGAGCTAGGTTTAGTCCTACTGAAGTTAGTTCGCTCCCAGTGGTTTTAGTAAGTCTCGCTTCGCCCTAGCAGGCATTTGCTGCTCTTGATTTGAGTATGTCTAAAATAACCTAATCGATTATACAAGTTTTAGGTATCTTTCCATATCGTGGTTTAATTATTCACGCATTTATAACAATTCTTCTACTTCATAGCAGAGTTCTATTCAGAATTTGTGGTCTTTTGGGAATTCTCTGCGATTCAAATTGATAATTTTTTATATGAACTTCTCAACCTTGCTTTCGTTTATATTTCAGGTCACTTCGTTTTTATAAACGGCAACAAAGAGTATTTTACTATACTTAGTTGCACTTGCTATCTAAAGAAAGTAATCGTTAAATGAAACTAAATTTACTAATTCATTTCATTTTGTCTATATACTGGTGGTAGAAAGTATGGTAATGTATGGTTGTCTGTTGAAGAGACACTTTTAAAAACAATCATTGTTTATTTCCTGAAATCAACTCAGCAGTTTTGATTCTTTCATGGGTGAACAACGTGATCTAAAGCATTCGGCATTGCAACCGTTTCCAGCAAAGCGAAGGATTAAAGTCAACAAGCTAAATTATAATAATAGTAACTACCCGTTGAGTCTAATCCGGCATAGGATGGATAGCTAGATAGATATTTGCCACTAGCTGCCTATAAATAAACATATGCGCCAATGACGTAAATGGATTATAATAATCAATCAAATCAGGTGGCTGGATTCGACCGATTTGTTTGTACATTTGTTTGTGATCCCGGCCGAATAGAAAGAGAAGGAAATAGTGAGGCGGTTTATTCGATAGTGCCTGTTTGTTTAAAGTAGTATTGGATCCGTCAGGAGAATTACATTATTGAATTTTATAGAGATTTGCTTGGATTAGTGGCGATATTGACCGGTCTCACGCGCTCTCCCGATAGTTTCGGAATTAATTATGGGATACCCCCAGGCCTTCCCTCAATCAGAGCCACGTTCGCTCAGCTTGCCAGGACTACCCCTCCATCCAGGATCTCCATCGGGGCTTTATCAGGTTTCCAAACCCATTGCTTCGCTGAGGTGAATCGGGGCTGCAGCAGGATGAAGCCGGACAGGACTATACCAAGCTTGCCGGAGAGTGTTCGAATTAAAAGGACTTATCCAATTTGAAAGGACGTTCAAAATTGTAGCACAGGGCCAAACTTAAAAGACGATCACAAACATGAGGCCAAACTGAATTACTTTAACGATGCGAACTACAAAGTCTAACGGAATAAAGTTTGAACAAACTCATAGATCGCAGATTAAATTTCAGTATAGCTATAAATTTTACTTGCCAAAAAATGCTTCAACGAGAACAAATGACATCCAATCCAATATAATTGCATGATAATTATTTAGGAACTCCTTAAGTTTCTCATTATTCGTAGCCATATATAAAGTTTTCATTTGGAATGGTAAAATTTCAATATAGATACGTTATTGCTATTTTAATATTTTTGCGTTTTATTATATATTTATATTTATTATATTTTTATATTCGTTGTAAGAAATATACTCAAGAATATATATGTGCACGAATTGAACTAATTATTGACGAAAAGTACTCGCTGCAAAGTCTGAAAAAGTGGGTAAAATCTTAAAAACCAATGTCTAATGAGACCGCCGGCCTAAAATACCCACCAAAGAGTAACTTTTTGTAGATGCATTACAGCGTAATGAATCTCGTGGAGGTTGGCTTTGTTCCATTTAGGGAAATTCTGCTTGTTAACATAGCCATTCATCTAAAAATGTACATATTCTCTAAAGTTGATTTTTCGACCAAAATTGGGGCCTTCGTGCAAACGCTTAGTCAGAGAATGAACGCCATTGTCTATGGTCATTAACTTAGTCCCTGGGTGAGACGGATCTTGTGCAGGTATAGGTTCAAGTTGTGACGCAAAAGAAAAGCTCGAAATCTGGTGCATGGAATTGACTGTCTCGGGTTCTGCTGCACATTTTCATGTCCGCGAGAATGTTTTTGGACAATTCGGCGTTTCTTTCAGGAACAGGTGTTGGCTGATTGTCACAATAATATCATGTCCGTTACAAACTAACATCGACTCGTCCCAATTGAATAATTCCATATACAAGGTATTGCAGAATTAATTTCCAATACTTATCCCACATGTTGAGAACGCCAATGTGACCACGACCTGATATTTTCTACGTATAAAAGTTGGCTAATTTGTGACTCCTGGCATAATTGAAATGATGCTGGTAGACAATACTGGGTTAAAGAATATTATGCAGACACAACGGCACAGTTATTGCTACAAAAATAACGACTTCACAATCAAACACGTCATTAAAACCTTCAAAATGTCGAAATTAAATTTTTTCATGAACGCAAAACCGTCTTTATCAAAGAGAAACAGAAAACTATTGAAGTAAAATTTTATAGCTCCGCGTTTTTCCAATCATTTAAAACAGAACGTAACCTCAGAAAATGATCGCTTTGTATTACTATCTTCCGCCGCAAGAAAGACGGTTACATCATACATCGCAAACCAAAATCACCTTTATCTCTATAAAAATACCGTCAACACAATCAAAACAAGTCGTTGGATCCGTCAAAATCACGTAACTAATTGTTTAGTGAACGCAAAGGCTTATGAAATAGAAACAGACAAAAGACCATAAACAATCAGTCAAATTTTATTGAGGCGCGTTGCAAAAGACAGCGATTAACCTTGCGAAAATTTCACTTTATGTTACCATCTTCCGGTGCAAGAAAGTTGATTATATCATGCATCGCAAACTCATTCATATTTGCAAAGTGATAATTAGACGGTGAAAAATTGCAACAATACGTCTTTGTCAATAACAAATTGCATTTATTTTACCTTTTTAGTTTTAAATCTAAAGCGACTTAAATTCAACGCACAAGAATAAATTTGTGTCTCGGCTTAGCAGATATCGACAGAAAGGACAAATGATCTTCGAGGAGCCGGGAACGTAAATAGCTTCAAATAAACTATAATAATTATATGAAGAATTAAAAACTTGTCAAATATCAATACATGTAAATTGTAAAATAGTTTTAAATTAAATATCATATTAGCTGTCCTTGAATCTAACATGTCGAATCAAATAAAAACACTAGTAAACAAGTGGAGCTTCTCTTGCCTCTGTGGTTGTAATTTATTGCACTGGTTTTTTTTGTAGGGTTAAGAGTAGTCTAGTATGCGGTTTCATTTATATGAGTTTAGCCAATATAAAAAGTTTTTTTATTTCGTCTTCAATAGGTTCAGGTAATTTACATGTTAACAAAAGCTTCATTCTTTGAATAAATCTTGTACCTTCCTAGGTTAGCGAACTTGCATAATCGTAAATAATGAATAAAAAATATCGAAATGACAGTATTAGTTAAAAATTGATCACACATGTGCTCCTTGTCTTTCCTCTTTGGTTGAAATCAGTTGAAATTTAATAGTCAATTTACTTTTTTCGCTTGTCTATATTTTTTTTCAACAAAGTGTATTTATTACTATTTCGTTGGCTCTAGTCCAGCTGCATTAAGCATAGACAAGAAGGAACTTCTTTGAAATAGCAATAAAACTTGTCTGTCTTCGACCAACGACATGATAGGGAATTCCGCCAGTGGCTCTTAACATGTATATGCAATTTTTATCTCGGTTACTAATTATGCCCCAAAATGCAAACAAAAGCCTATCGCTTATTAATGCTTATATTTACCACTCCTTTAAGTTTTGAAACTTAATTCTGAAACAGGCTGTATAAATTTTTACGAAAACACAACTTCATAATATTTGACTCAACAAAGTTCTGAATTGCCGGCGAAAAATGCAGATATATTGACTCTAGAATCCCACCCAATGTGTCGTATCATGGGATACCTCAGAAATAATTAAACCCATCTTCTTTAAAAGTATACTATACGCACAATTAAGAATCACAATTGACATATTTCGCATAATACTATTTAAATAATTTACTAAATTTCCTCTACTAGATTTTGCATGTGGACCAATAAGCTTAAAAAGTTATCCAGGGATTTAATTGCTACCTTTATTTATCTTCCATATTAAAAAATGAAGCCTAATGATAACCAGTATATTAGAATACTATATTTTTTCTCCTTCTACTTAGTAGTGCATGTTTTTCCCACAACGTCATACCTTACCGTTTTAAGATTGCGAGAAAAAACATTTTTATAAAATTAACGTATGACAATAACTAATGCCTTACTTTCTGCACAAATTAGTTACTTATTAATACGTTTAGTTAAACTATCTTCAATGGTATACAGCTAAAATAGATTTTTATTTTTCAAGTCCTTTAAAACCTAAACATATAGGTTTTGAACGAATTGAACTAATATTATGTAACAGGGTCATAATTTTAAAGGATGATAAAACTTTATTTTTCAAAACAAGCTTATACTGCAAAATTAAATCATGCTTCAAATTATGTTGATATAAGCAAACGAAATCTCTGAAATATTCGACAATATAAGATTTGTGAACAGTAGGTCTAAAGTTAGGTGTATAACAGACTTAAATTTTAGGCTCGTAATGTTGGTGACGATTGCAACATTTTTCGACAACTCAACTGTCTGAATCAAGAAGATTCCATCTAGCGCGAAAAAACTCAAAAAGCATTTATTTGCAAAAGCTGCTTTTATTTTTTGCGTTTATGAAAAAACATGTGGTACCAGTTAAATATCAATCGTTAAGTAGTTCTTTTAATGTATTTACTCATTTATTTCAAGTTTATCTACATAAACGATATTTTTAATAGTTAACGCAACATATTCTCTTGTGAACTTCCCCAATTTTAATGAAATTTCTTGCAAGCTGAAACGTATATGGTAAATATTGTCAAGTAGAATTTTTAAGAAATGTTCATTTTGTTAACTATTACGATAAAAATTTGCTGATGTTGGAAAACCCCAAGGAGCTATTTAAGTGTTAACTGAGAAATATTGGTTGCAATAGACAACAGTAATATAAAATCATTTTTCACAAAATATTAAAGAGAAACCCGCTAACTCATAAGTACTACTTATGTAAAGTGTCTATAGTTTTTCCTTATTATATTAAATTAAAAGGTCTCCTTGCAATATAGGACAAAAACTATCTCTCAAGCTCAAACAGTCTCGTATACTTTTATAGCCCAAAAAATAGTTACCAAACTTCACTTTATTCTTGTTTCTTCTGCATTATAAGTACAGCTGTGAAAATTTAAGAATGAAGATAATTCATTTCAACAGGAATGTACTGAATGAATTTATACATTGTCTGATTTAACTATAAGCATTTATTTGTAAAGTCTCAACTATCTTCATGGATGTCCTAATGAGGACTAAATATATCTGCTTATATACTTATATATGAAAAAAGATTTATGTTTGACAAGATGAGCAAACACATATTTACTTTTTAATTATTTGCAATCGTGAAAAAACTTTTCCAATTTGCTCCGCTGTAGGATTTCTAAAGCTGTTGAACGTTTCAAGAGTCCAATAAAAACGAGTAAGCGGACTAACGAACGATGAATAACGCAAAGCTATTTTATACCTAATTTATTTTTGATCGTTGACACTTTTGCCCGTCAACAAACCCAAAGGATTTAAAGAGCCTCCTTTCTGAAGCTAATTAAAAATTATTTCAATACCGCATCCAATTTACAAAATGATAATTGGCTTTACGTCAAGTCGGATTTCTTACCAGGCCGAAATGGATTCGGACACGGGCAGGATCCGGACTTGAGACATATGAATGTAACGTCCATAAAAGCAGGTATAGGTTACGTGGATTAAATACCAATCAGCCAGCCATCCATCCGCATCTTGGGATTCAGCCTCGGACTCGCCATCAGTCCCAAGCTCACTATAAACTTTAGCTTCATCCTCAGCATCAACCAGCCAGCATCTAATAAACAGCAAGAGCGCTAACGACCTGTCTGTCAGATAGGAATATGATAGAAAGAGTAAATGTGACAGCCAACCATTGTCTCTCACCTACACCAAGTTTTTTCTTCGCCGGGCCTTTTTAATGACCTCTAATCAGATATAGCCCTAAGCCACCATCTGTTTTTAGAGCCGTTTTTACTATCTTGTCGTGATATATTGTAATTAACAGCTAGGAAATTATGTTTGTTGGAATAAAACAAATTTTTATGGCCGTTATTACATAATGGATATTATTACGTTAGGTTAAAAAAACACCGAAATAGGCCTGCAGGGCTCCAACAAGATTTTACATGGAAAATTAGTTGCAAGCAAGTTCACGAGAACAGATTTTGCGGTTTGAACTGAGAAAAATATACAAAAACATTCGTTGTAACAAATTAACTGGTTTGCCCTTTTGCAATTACGTTATTAGCCGGATTTTAATTTTTTCATAGAAGTTAATTGTTGTTCTTTGTCAATCTATGTTAAATATTTTGAGTGTCTATATTTAAAATGCGATAAACTCCTTTACATCGTGGCAAAATATGTTGGCAAACTTAGAATGTCCTATAAAAGTATAGCTTAGAATTGCAAATTTCTACAAATCGTTACTCTTATTTGCAACAACATTTCTAACGACACAATCAAGCTAAAGAGCACTTCGGCAGAAACGATGTAAATGGAACGATTTTTCGAGGTAGTGCAAACAAAGGCACCTATTTTTGTCTACTAATTTTATGCTTTGCTTAATTGCCTGTTCAATAATATTGTCACACTCATTCGTCCAAAGCAGCAAGAAGACGAATGTTTCTGTCATTTCGTTGAAGGGGCGAGGGCGTAGTTTTCCAATATAAGGACACACAAAGGAACACATGTATTTTTTCAAGTTCTTTCCTTATAAAAATGAGTGACTTCCCCGATGGGTCGAGTTGACACGCGACTCTTATTCATCGAGTGAAACGAACGCCAAAATTCTTCAGCCTGTTCCACCTTATTTACCCAGTTGGTACTGTCAGTCTCAATTTAGACCGACCCGTGTTGCTTTCAAACATGCATATCACATGTTTTTATATGCTCTTGCACATTATAGTTACACGTCTTTTTGTTCCGTTTACTTGATTTTGTTCCATCTACTTTGTTTTGTACTATCTAGTTTGTTTTGTTCCATCGACATCATTTTGTGTCATTTGGTGCTCATGCTCCTCCTCATTTATTTTTCTTATTTGTATATACACAAGTTTATGACTCACTAACATACATTTAGATGATATACAAAGCGTTGACGCTTCTTACGTTCATACTTGCAGAGTCGAGTATTTTTAGTAGAACAGAGCGGGGTGGTGAGATGGATGCTTGCAGGGTAATGAATTGAAATTAATGAGAACCAAACGGAATATTTTGTTTTTTCAGGGTTCCTCCATCTTGCTCTGTTCATGATAACGTTTGAACATGATGTTTCAGCTAAATAGGTTTCGAATTTCAAACAGATACATTAATCTTTGTTGTTTTCTTGAGCGGGGCGCGTCTATAGGCTGTGCACTTAAGAAATTTTAATAAACATCAGAAGCCTTGTTTTTGAACGATTAAATTTGCTTTTCTCTGCATTTCACTTGTATACATATTTTGTGTACTTACTTTGGCTTATTTTGATAGTATTATTAGCGTGTTGTATGCAAAAATTAATATAAATTCATGAAAATGTCAGCAGAATTTTTATTGCAAGAAACTTCTCAAGCAACTACTTTAAAATCAGTCGCAAATGTTGCAAGAAACATATCTAGAGGATTGTTTTTGTAGATATAGTGCAACAAAGTTTACATGCGCAGCGTGAAGTATTCTTACTTCTTTGGTGGCATAACAGCTATTTTGATAAGAGAGCCGATGGAAAAGTGCATCGAACGACCTACGAAGGTGATGAATCATTTTGTCCTAGAATCTTGCGGGTGGCCGGATCAATGAAAATAAATTATACTCATGGAAAATGATGTATTCGCTCAAATAGCGTTTGATGAATCCATTTTTAAAACACTTTATTAGATAGGTTCACATAAAATTGATGGGAAGTACTGTGCCCAAACCTTAGTTGCATAGCTATCTAACTTTAAGACCATTTCAATTTTTAACGCACAGTTATTTTAAATCTCTATGCACACAGGACAGTTAATCAAATATTTTATCTCTCTCAGCCCGATGGATTACAAAGTTAAGCAGTTTAGTTGCAGTATGATACCGGTGGTATACTTTAGAGTTCACTTAAAATATCTACTACACAGATTAGGATTAGGAAGTCGTTTGTTAAATCTGAAAAATTAAACAGCAGGAATCACGTCATCATTAAAATATTCAACCATAAAAATAGTCGGCCATTAAAAATGCGCCCCATTAAGATACCATCAACCCTCTAATAGTGGAAGATTTTTCTTGTCAATTTCAGAGAACTACCGCTGCAATGCAGCGCATTTGGTTCGACCACCTTCAGATAGCAGTTTTCCACGCCCTTGCGAAACTACAAGAAAATCGTCGTTAAAGACATAAAAGGGTTAGATAGCGGCCCGATGGTCCGTGACGTCGTTATTCATTGAGCGAAATGAGCATTGAAGCCGTAGACCTCGCGAATACGCTCCGCTGCCGATCGAGCGACGTAATCAACCCTCTGTAATTAAAAGAGCAGGGTGCACAGGGGAGAGAAGGGTTGCCTGAGCGGCAATTCCTACTAACGATTCATAATTTGATAACGACGTGACATTTTTAACTCATTTTCACCCTTATTAAGGGCATTTGTAAGGGTGCCCGCTTGCTCCACCCGCACTTACCACACCGCGAGTCACAATATTTTTATTTTGGAACTTAAATGATCAAAGAGGGTAATAAATTCAGGATGCTAAAATTATTCGTTTCTAATTTTAACAGTATAATATGAATATATCAAATGTTAATTAAATCATATTTTCCTGTGTTTAAATTGAAGCTCTCACTTTGAATATTACAAATAAAAATTATGCATTTCGCTCTTAAAATTAGTCACTAAAAGTACAACTTTATATTTCAAAACACTTTTTATCACTAGAAATAAATCTTCTCTTGTATCTTCTGTTCTAACATCTTTTGAGGGCCTTCCTAGATTTGTTACTTTTTCAAGTTTCTTGAGTTTTCGCTCATTTTTCCTGTATCAACATTGGCGGCTCACATACTGTGCTTGTGCTTCTCTGCCTTTATCCTTTTTTTACTCTGTTTCTGAGAGCAAATGTTATTACCGATCATAGCACCTTGTTTTCATTATTATTTTCGTGCGTGATATTTCAGCTCTGGTTTCGGCTGAATAAATTATTCCTGGGCTTAGATATGGTTTGTCTGCTCGAATTTTGCATTCTGTGCTCATATATCTGTTCTTACATATTATGTCTCCCGGGTATTCTGGCTGTTTTATATGGCTATAAAGATAGCATATAAATGACTTTTACTTTATTTGCAACGTGTTAATCAGTTAAAAGCTCTATTCATACGTAACTGAAGTTCATAACTTCATAATCTTATTTTGCGTTTATCAGCCAATAGGTTACAGCATTAGTTTTTGGATATCAATATTAACTGAGTTTTTCAGAGGATATTTTCTTATTTATTTTCTTCGTTGTGAAGTCGATTAAATAGGTGTTACAGAGTAACCACGATTTGGTATTACTATCGCTTCAGCTACCCTCTACTGAATTGGGTGCAACAAAGTTTTTAGGATTACATAAAATAAATATGTACCTTACTCGTTTATTGATAATTTTGCTTAATACTACTGATATAATAATATTGACTTTCTTCTAGTCATCTAGTTAAAGATAAGACTAAATACCTTCTATATATTTGAAGCGACAAAGAGTGACTTTCTCTAAATACTAGGTTAGTTGAAAAGTTCGCGAAGCGGGGATAAAAGAAAGGGCAAAACTAAAAAAATACCTTTAGTCTTCAGTGTATGCTCCCATAACTTCAATGCATTTTCTCCAACGATTTTCCAATCCAGATATACTATCTCTAAAATGGTTTTCTGGAAGCTCGTTAAAATATTGGTTTACAGTCGCTATAGCTCCTTCATTTGAAGAAAAATGCTTTCCACGGGGAAATTTTTTAAATTTGGAAATAGATGGAAGTTCTAAAGGGCAAGATCGCGAGACTAAGGCGGATGTTCGATCAATTCATACCGTGAATCGTTCAATTTGGCCATTGTTTGAACACATTTGTGTGCTAGCTCGTTATCTTGATGGAAAAGAACCTTTTCTTCTTCAAACCAGGTCTCTTTTCTTTAATTTTCATATTTAACTAATCCAATAGATATGAATAATACTCTCCTTCTATGGTTTTACCGATTTGAAGATAATCGATCAACAAAATGCCGTTTGCATCCCAGAATACACATGCCATAACCTTTTTCGATGATTTGGACCATTTTGGTTGTTTTGGGCTTGAACAACCAGGCTCAGTCCACTCTAAAGTTTGTAGTCGTAGCTTGAGATCATAGTGGTACACCCAGGTTTTATCCATAGTGAGGAAACGACGTAAAAGGTCTTTTTTATTTTTTTTTGAAAATGCTCCAAATATTCCTTAGAAAGAAAGTCGTTTTTGATCACAATTTAAGAAATGCGGCACCCATCGTGCACAAAGCTTTCTGAGGCCTAGCCCATCTTTTAAAATATGAAGTACTCGCTCAGTTGAAATATTCAAGGTCTCAGAAATCTCACTCAAGGTTAACTTTCTGTGATTCATTACCATATCATGAATGGTATCAATCATTTCTTCAGCGGTCACACTTTTGGGACGTCCTGAACGAGGATCGTCTTCTAGGCTTGTGCGACCACATTTAAATTCTAATGCCCACTTACAGACCATTGTTTTAAATGGAGTAGCATCCCCTAACACAATAATCATTTCACTATAAATTTCCATCGCCTTCAAACCCTTTTTCACTAAAAATTTTATTACTGCACGATATTCAATTTTCTTCATGATTAAATTATGTTGACACGTCTAACATCAAAGCATTATAAAAACACACTGACAAGTCATCACGAGTTGAAATTTGCAGATGCGTTGATCTTGAATGCAGTCGAAATTGTAGCTCTATCAACGAATTAAAGTCTTCGCTCCGCGAACTTTTCAACTAACCTAATAACTGAGGTTATAGCACGCCTCTTTAGTTCGTTTTGTTGCTGTACATAGTAAATATTCGGAAGTTTCTGATATTAGTCTAGCAGAATGGTTCTGTAGACCTTCTATCTAGAGTTGCAGTAGTGAGTTATATATTTTTTCATATTTTATCGCTTGATTTTATTCGATCCCGGTCATCCAGATCGAATTAGTTTAGATAGATTGTTGAATAAATTAATTTTCCAGTTGAAATTTTCAATACTACGGTATCCAGAATTTAAGCAAACTCGTGAGTACATTTAAATCCACTAGATTCTAGAATAGTTTACAAATTATGTATCTAATGCCCAGTCGTGGATTTCTTCAATGCTTACTATTTTATTCTTCTCCTCTAAATCAGTTTTATGTTTTGTGTAATTTGTAAAAAAAGTCATCAATCTATTGACGAAAATATTTGCTTTACGTCTTCTACCTTTCTTGTATCATAAAGGGCATTAATCTCATCTTCTGTACATATTTAAAATCGTATCTATCGCTTTAATTGTACTATTTACACTACTAAACATCAGAAAATTTTTAGACTAATATGCGGATGACATATCACTACATCTTTTGCAATATTTTTAAAAAAATGATAAACGATCAACAAAAGTCATGAGAAACTATAAAAATACCAAACATATTCAGCATTTATAAACAGAAAAGAAAAGCTTCTCACCATGTGTCTGGATGATGAGTTGACAAATGCTATGGACCTAGGGACTGACATATTTAAGTCGAAGTCGTATCTTGGCGTTAGGCGTTGGTTGGTCGATTGCAGGTTCGCCTGGTAGGTAAGTAGGAAGGTAGGCAGATTGGTAAATAAAAACAAAGAGGACGGACGACGTTTGAAATTAATGGTTCTAAAGCGCAAGGGACGCGTTCTACAGGTTTCTAGGTTCATTGTGGATGCTGGTCACAGTTGTTTGTTTGCTGCATGAGGGGGCTTCATCTAGCATTTCGTTGGTTACATAAGTTCGTGCCTCATTTAGATCATGGTGAGCCCGCTGGATGAACTGTCAAAAGGAGCACAAGGATTATATTTCATGGAATAAATTAAAATGGACGCATTTTGATGCGATCGTTGCTTGCATTCCCGTAGTTCTCGGACGGTGATTTACCAGAGAGACGCATCAATAACGAATTAACCGAGTGAGTAAGAGAATGAGGCAATTATTGGTAAAATTGTTTATGTCCTTGATCTTTCTCAGATCTCCCAGTCGATGACCCTTATCAAAAACTAATCTGTTGATTTTTTTGCGCGTTATTATCCAGCATGACTGCAAAAAATGGGATTTAAATTAAAAACATGTTTGTAAATTGGCCACTGTCAATTTATAAATACAAAAGTGAAATAAAAGTAAAATACAAACCTGTTCGACGCGGGCTCCAATTGTAAACCAATAAATTGAATATTGTCATCATTTGTAAAAACCTGTCGACTGGTTGGTTCTTCTCGACTCTAATTAATGTTGGTGATAATAGTTTATTGGTCTGCGTTTATCCAGCGTTTTGCTTTATGAGGTTGCAATTATTGTCTACCATTCTGGCAACACCATACCGGCTAATTATGTATGTAAATTACTACTACTACTACTACTCCTTAGGTAGGATAACTGTTCATTTCATTTTAGTTTGCAGTTTCTTTAAGGATTTATGGCGTAGGATTTAATTGGAAAAAAATTAGTTTGACTGGCCGTTTAAACACCTACTTTTTTGTGCCGAAATGTAGGTAAACTTAGTTATAGCATTAATTACAATACTTTTGCTTAATTTATATAGATAATTAAAATCTTAAATTATACTTTAAAATTGCCAACAGGTATTAAAGGTAAAGATTACGCCATTTTCCATGCGGGCTATCCAGATCCCATCAAAGTGGTAACACTTATTATATTATTATATTTTTACTTATTAAACTAAATCAACCACTAGGAAAGACATGGAAAACATTATGTGTTGTAAGATGCTCACGTGCACTTCATAAAAAAACCGGAGTAAATAACTTTAACAGTCTCCTTAATATTTCGCCTAATACTACACCGTTAATAAGTAAAAACAAAATATCAATTGAACGCCAGACTCTATAAGGGAATTTTTTATACCGACGAACGCTTTGTAAGCTTGATCAATGAGCTTTCGCATGCTCATGCCATAGAATTCTAGTGCTGGCATGAAAGTAATTACTGTCGATGTTTCAAATAATAAATTATTTTGATACTCAGATTTTGATACTCACATTTGTCATTGTAGGCTATTAAACGCTAAATCTAAACAAAGAGTAGCTTAGATTTGCTATTGATATTGAGTAAACATTTTTAAATAAATTCCATTGCGTTTAAGATGTAGAATGTATGTTCCATCTTTATTAAGAAGCTCTTTGGATTTAAGATTGATTTTTGCTAGTTGATGCCAAATTTATAGTCTTGTACTCTACAAACAACAGTTTAAAAGTTTAATATGTATTACTTCGCGATGCATATCTAACTGAGAATAATTTATATATTTTGGGAAAATTTATTTGATAAGATAAAATTTACTTTCCTGCCTTTAGTTAGCTTAGATTTCTTCAGTGCTTCTTAGTTTTCTATTACTTACACAGATTTTTCTCAATTGTTAAGTATTATTTGGTACCTATTAATTACCCTTAATTATCTAGATAAGCGAGCTCAATTAATTTTTGAGTGTTTTGACTGCTACTAAACTAAATACAATAAATTTGTTTTTCAGATTTGAAGATATGATGACTCTGCTCAGAGCGTATTGCAGTTTATCTCATCTATGAAGGACTTAAGATGCCGAAATTTCATAGTCTATTCGACGGAAAATTTAAGAGAATATGCCTTGTTTGAGTTCTTCATCACAATTTGTAATCGAGATGGTATATACTGAATGTCATCGGATGACTAGAATTTAGTTACGCCATTGGCAGAATAAAGACGTTATTTACTAGTGCTATTTAGAATAAAAATTTGTATAAAAAATATTGAAATTGATAATCCTGTAAATAATTGAATTTGCTTAACCAAAGAATCTACCACATATTTGCTCTATTTATTGTTGAATTGGTATTCTTATTTGGATTACAAAATATTTAATATATGTGCTTATGTTGATATTAAAATTAAATATGCTGACATTTAACATAAAAATGATTTTTAAAAATAAGGTTAACTGTGCCTATTCAATCATAAAAAATTTTAATATACTAGAATATTAAATAGTTTGCCATTAATGTAGCAAAACATTTGTAAAATCGTTACAATCGAGACTGAATCGACACAAACTTTACACAATTATAAACTCTTATTGGTCTATCAATGAAATTAGTAAAAATGTAGTTCTGATGATGCTTCTTAAGATAAAAATCTGTTCAGAACTTCAAAGTAAGGTAAGAAATTTACGATGATTGGTTTTTGTTTAAGCATTAATGAACATATAATGAATTGGCATTGCCTTTGGCTTTGCATATGTATCCACCTACCTCAGAGATAACAGATAAGGATGAATTTTACTGCCATTTTAAAGTATCAGGCTAATGTAAAAATGTAAAACATCTGAGCTTATAAAAGAAGATCCAATCCTTGAAGAGTATAAACGCAGTTAAATAAATCGAACATACTTAAACATATTTGCTTTTTGAATAATTAAAAACAGAAAGATTTGTTCCCGATATATATTTGCTATAGAAAATTGCACACATCGAAATTTTATAACTAAAGAGTACTGTCGCATAAAAATAAACTTAAGTTTTAATTATCTACAAGTGTAACGCATGAAATCTAAATAAAGATTTTTGTTTCAAACGTGTTTTTATTCTAATGGGAGAGAAACCGATGTGATTGTGATTAATGTGTTTCAAAATCAAGCTTAGAGTGTTTCAAAGTATTAATATTATGATTAAATATGATAACTGCAGAAACAATGAAACGTAGGATGTTCAATAACAAAATACAAAATATTGCAAAAAGAGATTGATGGTGCTATCGTTTTTATCCTTATTGATTTATGAATATACGTTTACTGCTAGGTATACTTAAATGCATTGATGTATTTGAATTTGAAAAAACTACTTTCATTTAATTAAATATAGAAAGTATCTTGACATAATAGTTTATTATTATTATTGAATTATA
Source organism: Helochares maculicollis (assembly GCA_033557835.1). Classification (NCBI taxonomy): domain Eukaryota; kingdom Metazoa; phylum Arthropoda; class Insecta; order Coleoptera; family Hydrophilidae; genus Helochares; species Helochares maculicollis. The sequence continues at coordinate 37,822 of JAWQRO010000199.1, forward strand.
AATAATTATTTTCACAGAAAAATAGCTTTTAAATTAACATTCTGGTAGCAAAAGTATAAACACTCTCTTTTTAAACTCTATTTAATTATCTGTGTATTTTCTTTACTACACCAAAGCATTTAATATGGCAAACAGCCATAAATTTTATTATTAAGACACAATAAAATGGTTTGTTGTAGTAAAAATTATGGGACTATTTTCTATATGAGCATTGTAACTTAGTAATTGACACATTGTGTATTAAGTAAAATGTAGCTGGATATTTACAAACCCTAATAAAAAGTATATAGCACAATTAATTCATAAATAATAGTAAAAAAAGCTTCCATTACCGTAAAAAAATATTTAAAATAAGCTTCTGAATTTGCTACTTTTGTCAGTGATACGCTAAAAATGATTATTTAGAGAATTTTCAAAGTACAATTTAAATTGTAATCAGAAATAAATGTGGAATGCCGTGACGTATTTTGTCTATATGTATGTATATGGAGCTTTCGGGTTGGTCTTTGAGCGTCGCGGCGTTGAGCGTCTCGAGTAGCGTCGTCAGGGTGAATTTATTCGGTCGTATTTCTCTTCCGATTCAGTTGGTGGTGCGCGGAGCCTTCTTGCTCCGTGCAGTTTGTTAGTTGTGTAAAGGGAGCCCCATTTGTATCAGTAAAGTTAATCGGCGTGTTCCGCGCTATTTGGACCTTCCTGCCATTTGTAATTTCAACGTAAAGCTGACACGCCGATTTATACATACCGTAAAAATAGAGACAGTCGCCTGCTTTTAAGTTATGTGCTTGCAGACTTGATAAAAAGACCTCCTACATACACACTCTATTTCTCCTCCTGCTTCGTTTTCGGCTTCATCCTCCTCCTTCTCGTCCACAACTTGCGACTTTTTAGTTTTGCTAAGTTTTGAAACGAAACACATATTTTGGTACTAAACAATTTCTAAAAGCTTAAGAGCTTTCCGAGAATTGTTTGTTTAAAGTTATGTCTTCTTAACTTTTATGGATTGATGAGGTAGCCTTCAGATCAACATTCTGAGAATCGCAGCTACAAAGCGAGACTCCCAAAGACATTCTCGTTTTAAAATCATTGCGTTTTTAATTTTCATTTGATTTTTAGATCTAATAAATAGGTATGGCTTCATTAAAAAAATTGCCTCGACATTTACAAAGCTTGTAACATGTTGACCTTATTATTATTATTAAATTTAAATTGAAACAGAATCGTAACGCAGCAATAGAAATGTATCGCAATCAGAATTCAAATACCAATTATTTTCGTCCAGTTGCGTAAAATATGTAATAATAGGCGTTCATATTTCGCCAATGACCGTAAATGATTGCTTGCGTACTGATGATTGTATCAGGATTGTTTGCGTAATGAATACCGGGCTACCATCAGATATCGATCAGGGCTACAAATCAAACAAATGCCATCGTTAATTAACCCGAACGAACGGTTGGTAATAATCAAGACCCACACTCACTCCGGATCAGTTGCTCCACCAGCACCAGCTCACAGGCAGCCTCAGCACAGCTCAGCTCAGGCGAGGATTTTACAAATTGCCTATCCACAATTCGGTGGACGCCATAATTTGTCATCCTTTTCAAAGATCGGAAGCTTGTTGACTTACCATGGATTTACAGTACTACGTTAATGTTTGCAAAATGAAACTTTTTTTAAATATCTTCTCGAAATTAAAGATTTTCAAAAAACAATTCTTGGGAATCTTAATACTAATAGAGCTGACAAACGATCTTGATAATTCCGTTATAATAGAATGAACTAAATGTAAGATTGAAAACATATCTGTAGGCGTGAGGAGAAATGTACTTTAAAATTGCTATCTCTAAATTAATTTAAGATATTTTAACTGTTGTCATCGACGTACATCCCCAAATTTCTACTCACTCCGGTATTTACAATTTGTACTTTTACATAATGTATTTGTCGCAGCCAATTTTTGCTAATGCAAAGTAAATGTTCTATTAAATGGCTGTGTGGGTATGCAAGATCATAAAAATAATTAGATTAGATATTCACGTAAAAGCGCAATAAAAATAAAGCACACCTTTACTTCTGCTCGGGATCCATGTAAGGAGCCGTCGAAAAAAATTCCCACAACTGAGCTACAACATAATTATGTTAAATTTATCTTTAGTGTCTCTTCAGCATCTTGCTAAGCTCGATGCAGTTGAGTACCTGGTTAGTGGAGTGAGCATGCTGGGGCATACCTCTGTGACTGGAATTAATAAATAGGACTAAATGTTTCAACAACTTTTTCTTCAGATATGTGTCAAATATTTTTATAAGGACTACGTGGTCTGATTCTACAATACATGTACGAAAAGTTACACAACTTTGAAGTGTAAGCTTAGAACTCACTAAGCACCGAGCTTTTTTCTACGTTCTCGTGCAGTAAATTAATTTTGATCATTTTTACCTTGATGAGCTCCTTAATTCCAGCTGAAGAAATAATCTATCTGTTTTTGTAGCAATATCAATTTAAAATGAATTCAAATTGTGCAATAAAAATCATTATAGTACTAAACAATGCTTAGTAAAAATACTTTCATATGCAATATACCATACATATATACTAAATTAACCATTGAATATCTACGCCACACTACACTTGTAATTTATTTATAGATTTTTTTTTCTTTTCTTTGAATAGTTTTATCTCCAATAACTTTTTTAATGACTAATTGCATTGCTATTTATAAACAGTTTAGCATTAAGAACACTTTTCTTTTTATTATAAAAGTAATTAGTTCACATCCACTCACTAGGTTGACTTCAGGCATTATAGAAATATACGAAATATTTAACACTTTATTTGAAAATACTAGTTTTGATACTTTGAGATATTCCCACTTAATATAGCTCTTTAAGCTAAACACGTTTCCTATGCCTCATTTGTAATTCGTATGGATGCGTTTCTAATCTTATGCCACTAAAAGAAAGAAATATTGATTTGGCTTGAATTCACACTTTTCTGTCATTTTGTTTAGATTTTTGACCTTGAAAGAATTTTTAATAAATCGTAATTTATAGTAATATAATTTTCTAATTATTGCATAGTGATGTACTAGGTTAAATGAAAAGTTCGCGGAGCGTTAATAGAGCTAATGAACGCATGTGCAAAGATCAACTCGTTATGACTTGTCAGTGTGTTTTTATGATGCTTTCATGTTAGACGTGTTGACATAATTCAATCAACGAAAAAATTGAACAACATGCGGTAATAAAATTCTTAGTGAGAAAGGGTGTGAAGGCGATCTAAAACAATGGTCTGTAAGTGGGCATTAGAATTTAAACGTGGTCGCACAAGCCTAGAAGATGATCCTCGTTCAGGACGTCTAAAAAGTGTGAACACTGAAGAAATGATTGATACCATTCATGATATGGTTTTGAATGACATAAAGTTATCCTTGAGTGAGATTTCTGAGACCACGAATATCTTAACTGAGCGAGTACTTCATATTTTGAAATGTCCTCTGAAAGCTATGCTCGCGATGCGTGCCGCTTTTCTTAAATTGTGATCAAAAACGACTTCGAGTGAATCTTTCTAAGGAACGTTTGGAGGTTTAAAAAAAAACTAAAAAAGATTTTTTACGTCTTTTCGTCACTATGGATGAAATCTAGGTGTACCACTATGATCCTCAGCTGCGACGACAACCAAAATGGTCCAAATCATCCAAAAAGGATATGGCATCTGTTTTCTGAAATGCAAAGGGCATTTTGTTGTTCGATTATCTTCAAACCGGTAAAACCATAGTAGGAGAGTATTATTCAAATCTGTTGGATAACTTAAATGCAAAAATTAAAGAAAAGAGATCTGGCTTGAAAAATAAAGAAATCCTTTTCCATCAAGATAACGCGCCAGCACACAAATGTGTTCAAACAATGGCCAAATTGAACGATTTACGGTATGAATTGATCGAACATCCGCCTAACTCTCCTGATCTAGCCCCTTCGGACTTCCATCTATTTTTAAATTTAAAAAATTTTCTCTGTGGATAGCGTTTTTCCTCAAATGAAAAAGTTATAGCAACTGTGAACCAATATTCTAGAAAACCATTTTAGAGATGGTATAACTGAATTGGAAAATCGTTGGAGAAAATGTATTGAAGTTATGGGAGAACTACACTGAATACTAAAGGTATTTTTTTTAGTTTTGCTCTTTTTTTTATCGCCGCTCCGCGAACTTTTCAACTAACCCAGTATGTTACTAATGAAAACTTTGACCCATAGTGCACACACTGTGTGAAAAAATATTATTAATTAGGTAAAATTATTAGTTTTTACACCTACCGAGAAACATACCGAAGATTTCGATTTACATTTAAAAAAAGTATATCCAATAAACTCTAAGAATACATCTTTTCAACCAATTAACGTAGTTCATTTTTATGTTTACATTAAATCAAAACACTTCGCCCTTATTTACAGTGACAGTGCCAGTATGTGCATTTATCAATGAACCGACAAACACAGAGACAACTACTCAAGAGCAGTCAAAATGATTTCAGGACAGCTAAAAAATATGATGATCTCTGAACTTCTATTAAATTACCGGTATCACAATCAAAACACGTCATTAAGTTATCGCAAATATTGCAGCTTAATTCATATTAACTACTGAATACATGACGTCAGTGATACGTTTGGTCAAAGTATTTATGGGTGAATTGTATTTATTTTATCTATATCTTAGTATTAAATCTCTAAGGCGACTTAATTACTGTAGTGTAGTAAATTTATATCTCGTTACAAGGCTTGTTATTTATTTATTGTTTCAAACTCCTGCATTAGAAAATTAAAAGAAAGTGTCTCTTAGTCATTCTAATAAATAGTATTTGACTGGCGTCTGCATTCAATAAAAATATGTTAGAACACACCATTTATTAAATTAGAAACGAGTAAATTTAAATAGACTTTAAGAAACATAAATGTAGCACTTAATCAGCTCTACCGATTACAGAAATAAAATGATGAGCGAATAGTTCTCCTGATATAGAATTTAACATACCAAGCACTTTGCTTACAAAAAACGATCGTTTCCTCCTTATTTCATGCTTTATAAGTTAGGATGATTTACATGTTAAAAAAACACCATTCTTTGAATAAGATAGTTAGAGTATAGTCTAGTATAGTCTAGTACAGTACCTTGCGTAGTTATAAATAATGACTTACATACATGAAAATGAACACAATAACTAAAAACCAAGTAAAATTGTGCTGGATATCTTCCCCATCCGGTTAAAATTTGCTGTGATGTTTTTTGAACTCTTCAAATAGTTTTATTTTGCTTTAACTCTTTTTAAGCGTAGATAACACGGGGATTCGTTGGAGCAGCAATAAAATTCGTCTGTGTTTGTCAATTAATTAATATCTAGGTTATGAATTGTGGCACATAATTCAAACAAAAATATATAGCTTCAAATATCTTACATCTAACACACATTTAAATTTGGAAACGTAATAGTAAAATAAGCTGTACATTGCTTATATTCAAAAATGGAGAAAACTAATTTTTTTGCGCTTTTACTAATTTATTGGCATAAACACTTTGAAAGACTAATGAATAATGGAATACTCACTCCTATACATTTTGCGTTATAGTTTCTCATACTTGCATATATACAACATTCAAGCTAGCCTATTTAGACCAAGTATCCAGTTTTGTTACACACGATCATAATAAATAGACTTTTAGTCGAAAGGAACACATGAAATAAATTCAATTAATTATACCTTATTGCAGATGTCGATACTTATCAATTACAAATTACATAATAACGAAACGGAAATGATCGAAATGGTGATAGCATTCCTCCAGCTTTTTTATATTATGCATTATATGGGAATTTCATGCATAGAATACATTTGAATAGAAATCTCGCAGTCGCGTTCTTAGCCGGGTTGTGCTTTGCTTGTCGGTTGGTGCTTGGATGGTTGGTTGGGGCAACTCCGCACTCGGTATCATTTGATTTATATAAATATTTGTGTTCAAGCTTTCGATGTATTTATTGCTTATTCGGCACATATGGAGCGATTATGTGCCGTTCGAGTCGCAAGTTTGGTTCTTTTAGAATGCGGGAGGAAGGCATTGATCACTTGTTATGTCAACGGGCGTTTTGGAGGGTTGGCTGCGGCATGGAAAATATGCGGAGAGCGATTCGAAAAATTTTCGCTCTGGCCGAAATCCAAACGGATGCCAACACCACCGGTAATTAATAAGCAAGCAAGGTTAAAGCGGTAGGTGAGGAAATGTAATAGTTAAGTGAAGTAACAACCGGTAAAGATAATAGGTTCAACTTTGTCACCTCATGCGTCGCCTTGGGTTCATGTTAATCAGCCCGAAGTCGATTCCGATCTTCCAGCTCATGAAAGATTAATCAGCTGTTGTTGCGCCATGCATTGTCATTACCTCTTTCGCTCTCCCTCTTCCTTACGCTCGTACCGACTGTAAGAAATAACTACTACGTCTGTCTCTAGCATCGTTTGATATGCATCTACTGAATTTCCTATTAAACTTACCGATCATCCTCAAGGTAAATTTTGCTCAAACGCTTCGCTTAATTGGCTCCACCACTCCGTCTCTCTATAAGATGATCTATCGGAAATTGAACTTTAAAGTTCATCAAAGTTTATTTTTGAATGCAAAATGCCTTCAATAAAGTTATCAGCGGTATTAATATGTGATTGATTTGCGAAATAGCCAGCTTACGTAACCCTTCACTTAGCAAACGAATAAACGAAGGAACGTTAGAAAAAATGCGGAATCGACCGTTTAAACGACTTAAATGTCTTTATTGTTGGCCCAGCAAAAGAACCTACTCACGTCTCTTGTCCGTACAATCAGATCTGAGATAATAATAAGAAACACACAAATCTAAAACGAGACTTTGTCATTAAACGGACAGGCAATTACACCGCGCCTTGTTCGCAATTTATTGCATTTATAAGATCAACGTGTGCCGTGCCGTGCTCTATGCCCGCATTGACAGCAGCACAATTGAACATGGCTAGTGAAAGTTTCGCTCAAAACCCAGAAATTGTCTTTAGTTTCAGCCTACGCGAGTATTAGGAAGAAGTAATGATGACGATTTTAATTAATCACTAAGTTATAAACGGTTTTTACAATCTTTAGCGGTACTCTAGGACAATATCTTTCTCATTTGATACATGCATCGTATTTATCTTTCTCAGAATAAACTTCATTATAATTATTAAAACCCTCTTTCCACTAAATATCAGAGAACCTCCTTCAATTGAAACCAAACAATATTTCATATCGCAATAAGCATTTTACATTTCATTTTCATGTCGCCCTGCCTATCGCACAACAGGCAGTTACTATAAGGAAACAGCCAAGGCGAGCATAAAAAAGTATTACTAAATAAAGCATTCATTATTAGGAACAGTTCTTATGATAAGCGATAGCTTTAGCAAATCTATCCTGCGCAATCATAATGAGATTTTTTGACCTCATAATTTCTGCAGACTACTTTTGCATATTGTTTTCACTGAAGTACTTTGAAGCTTTTCTGAATACCATTTGTGTTAACAAAAGCCGTAATGTGGCTTAGTCGTAAAATGGATAACTACTTTAGAATATAAGAAAACATTTAGAAAATAGATATTAAGATAACTAGAAATGAAGAGAATGTCTCGAAGACATGTAATTCGTAATTATGCACAAATCAAACGCATAATTTTTCACGCAGGCTGGGTCAACTGGCTTCCTCATACTACTGTTTAATGTGACAGAAACATCAGAAAGAGAAAATATAATAAATTAAAGGAAAAAATAAAGATGATAAAATATCAAAATAGATTTAAGATTAAAAAAATAGTACGAGTCAGTTTAAACTTGGAGATACAATTTTACAATATTTATGTCGGATTTTTTAATATTTAATAAAAATGTAACGATATTTTTATACAATATCTCAAATTTATATGTGTTATTATTATTTAATGTAATTCACATGGGTTAGCCAATATTATTCTCAATTTAATAATGCACCAACAAAAATTCAAGAAAAATTAGGTTGCTATTTAGACACAAATTAAATTACAGCTTATTTTGAAATAAATATATTTTAAATTGTCAGTACGGACTAGATTTCTCATTCACGTATTTTTATTAGTATTAGTTTCAGTCAACATGCGTATATATAGTATGTGTAGAATACTAGTGGAACTATAAAATTACAGTATTAAAACTATTTTTTATAAATCAAGCTGAAAGCTTTTATATTTTTACACATTACTATTGTGTTGATTCATATATATTTTTTTAATTGACAATTCATATTATTAAAAAGTTAAAACATATTTTACCAACTAAAATTCTCTTGGATTCTGGGCCTTGATTAATAAATTCGTTTATTCTTGTTTCAAAATAATAATTTATTTATTGTATATTTAAAAGCGCTTGCAAACATAGCTATAGTAACCATAACAAATATCTGACCCAAAATATTCAGTATATTAATTGGGGCTTATCCTACATATTTGATGTTTTATCAATTACAGTTTACAGCACATACCACATACAAGCACAAATTATTATACAAGCTTTAAACAATAGAGATAACTTACATTATAATAATATAATAATAAGTACTATTTACATATAAGGACCCTGACATTACAATTGAATTTTACACTATAAAATTTGTAATTAAATACCTACTAAATAGAAAATAAAATGTATATAATTATATTTTGATAGTACTTTTATGCGATATGTGTATGTATATTGAAATTGCAAGTGCGGACTATACAGATGCTTATCCTACCTAGAATACACAAAGCTTATTTTACAAAGGAGGAAGCTTTCATTAAATAAAAGTTACATCTCTCTTAGCAACGATTTTTCTATTAACAGTTAATTAGTTTTGAAATTATTTACATACTTGTACTAATAATGACTACGAACGAAGTCAATAACGAAAATCAAATAATTAATAGTCTCTTTTGTAGTATATATCACTATTATTACTTTTATTAAATGAAAATTTATCTAAACTTTTGCAACAAATGTGACACATAAACAAATCCAATTATCAAGTCCTACAATCCTCAATAACACCAACTTATAAAATAATACGATCGTCGTTTTTGTTCTTATGTTTGATTATTAATATTAAGATATCTCACAAAATCACACAGTTATAACGAATGGTTCCCAACGACGATAAGGTATTTATATCAAATTAAGAATGAACGATCTTGATTATCATTAATATCATTTAAATTATATTTCAAAATAACCTTGCATAAAAAGGTCGGTACGTATAACTTAGTTGCAAATGTTTTGCTTGATCTTTCAACAGAACAACTTCTTCTTCGGCATTATATTGATATTGATATTCTTAAATGAAGGCGAATATTGAATAGTTTGTATCGAAAACGCAGCTCTTGAGCTTTGAATGTATGAAACTTTCTTTGCATTTATAATTCTCTTTATATCAATGACGAGATATGAATGTAATGAATGATTTAAATTAATAAAAGAAGTGAACTATGTTAGAAACATCACATCCATAACCCTTCACGATTACATGATGTCATCTCGTTTCTTTTCACCTTGTGTGATATTTCATTTCATATTCTCATTAATACGAACATTTGAAAGCTGTTCAAGTTGCAATTTTTAATCCAATGAAGTTCAGTGTGTTTTAATAGGTATTAGAAAAGATATACAAACATTGACGAATTGGCAAAAGGAATGAAAGATCTATCTTTAAGTCGTTTAGTATCCTGGAATGTAATAGCGGCAAAAGAAGGAAAGCATTATATATATATAGTAAATAAAATACAAAATTGGGTTGACTAAATATTTAAACATCATTAAGTAAAATGTTATTTTTCAGTTTTGTAGGTCTTCTCTTTACGATAAGCTTTTGCGCCCGCCGTCTATTTAAGAAATAGTGCGCACAGCTGAACTGCTGAATAATTAATGTACGTTTAAAGACTCTAGAGTAAAACTTCTCGAAAGACAACAAAAACCAACCACCAAATGATTATTTTCAATAACACGAATGGTTAAATAATTGGTAGATAACATTGCTTGTTTCCTTCTCAATCGTCAGAGAAAAATATTTTCAACTTAACTTTCATAGTAAAACTTGAAACATTTGTTGTAATCTTTTTTAAAATCTACATAATTGCTTAACTAAATTAATGTATTGGATGGGATAAAAGAGCATTGAATTAATGTATCCTACGATATTTCCTTCCAGTTCCGCACTAAACACCCAGATGAAGCGTAATCAATCGGCAGCCAGTGCGATGTATTTCAATCGCAATCTGTTCCCCACTCATAAATTATTAATGCATCAAGAGAATCGGTTGAGCATTCGCCGACGCGTAACAATGACCTTTTAAATGGAAAACTTTCAACGCAACTCCAAACTAGTGCCCAACCATGTACATGAAGAGGCCTTTTAAAAATTGAACCGATTTTTTATTGCTATAGTAGTAACCCCTGCCCTCCTCTTCGCTACCCAGCCGTCCTCTTCACTACTCTGCCCTCACTTCTGTATCATGCCCTCCTGTTGGATACCTAGCACTCTTCTGTATAACTCTGTCCTAGTCGGCCCAGCTTGTTTGCTCTGAGCCCTCCTGTTCTATGAATTCCTGTTCTAAGCCCTGGCTGATACCCTGCCATTAGGGCATAAGGGTTTACAAGTGTTTACAAGTGGGACCCAATTCCACTACTCGCAGTTGCAGTCGCGGCCAAATGCTATTAGCATAACTAATGGTGGAACTGCGGAACCAAACAAAAGAAATTTTTTCAATACGTTTTTATTGACACGAAATGTATACACTGACGATGCAGTATCACAATCAAATTTGTAATAACAGGAATTCGCTTTAATACTAAAATATTTAAATCCTAAATCGAGTAAAGCAGTTTATGCATTTGATATGTAAGTCATTATGTTTTAACACATTAAAACATATCAATTGTAAGAGATTTTCTGATTTGCAGAACTTGCAGAATTTTACAGCTTGCAGGAGCAAGCAAAATCTTAAATAAACAACTTAATTTTGTAAGTTGTTAAATATCACTGAAAGTGATTTGATCTCGCCGATTATAAAGAAATAATATATTTTTGTAAGTTTAATGAGATTATTTGAAGTCAAAACATTCGAAGACCCAATAGTTTACTAGGATATGGTATGATTAATACTTACAAATTCTAAAAGATAAGTTCTTAAACCGACTTAGGAATCAATTCGGGTAAAAGCTGCTGAGAAATCTAACATTTTTGTAATCTTTGTAAAACGTTTGTTAACGAAAACGAATAAGTAAGGTCATGTATTATCTACGCTATGATAATTATATTGGATTGTTCGGAAAGTAATTTCGTTTTTTCCCAACAGATAGAGCTAATCATATTTTACAGCCAACTTCACACTTAAGTCGCATACAAGTAAGGCTTGTTTGTTAAAAATTTGGTGAAATTCTTTGCAATAGTTTTTTTGTGCTCTATCAAAGATGGAAAATAGAAAGCAGCATTTTCGGCATATTTTACTTTTTTATTACCGAAAAGGTAAAA